>JAWWNJ010000209.1:0-296378 GCA_037176885.1 Favolaschia claudopus
TAAGCACCGTCGCGGTGGCCGCAATGGAAACGGTTCAAGGCACGCGCGTACAAGGCCCCCTGGATCATGAGCTCGTGGGTGTCGGTAAGGAGTGTAGACAGCTGCTGAGCAAGCCGGTGGGGAGAAACATTCCAGTAAGGAAGCAAATGCTCGAAGAGCGTGCGAAGTTGAGCCGGAGAGCACTTGTAAGAACAGACGTGGTGTCGGTCCGCGCAGAAGTTACAGACCTCACTACCCGGCGCACGCACACAAGCCTGCGTGCGGGAAGCGCAAGTCGCGCAAGGAAAGATTTCTGGCGAGAACCAGGGACCTGCGGTGACGCTCTGGACGAGCGCGGCGGGGATCTGTATCAATGCTGCAGGAGGCACGGCGGGTACCTGTGAACGAAGTCAGTAAACGGAATATTAAAAAAATAAGAAGAAGAAAGCCTACCGTCGGGCGGAAGCGAACGATAGTGTTCAAGCAATTGGGCACGAGTAGTAATGGGCGCAGGAGCTGGCGACGAGGGCGCGGGTTCGGGCTCAGGCTCGGGCTCCGGCGATGGAGTAAAGAGGTCTTCAACGGGCTCCTAGAAGGAGGATAAATATAAGGAAGAGATAGAAAGAAAAAGACGTACCTTTGCTTTTTCTTTCTCCTTAGTTTTGGCCTTCTTGGCAAGCGGCGCGGCGATTTCGTCGTCCGAGATCTCGTACTCGGGAGCTGCGATGATGCGCGGGATTTTGAAGTCGTTGGCGAGCAAGTCCAGATGCACCCGTTCGGGGCCGAGCTCGTCGATACGTTCTTGCGGGGGACGGATCGCGCGGTACGCGGGGATGAGCGCCGTCTGCCCAGGGGTGGAGTTCGCGATACCCTTGAAGACGTCGGAGATAGTGAGTAAGAAAACTTCGACCGACTCTGGAATGTCGTCGAAGTTCTGGCGGTATTCAAGCTGCAAAAGAAAAAGATAAGACGGAATGAAGTGAGATGAGAAAAGAGAATCACGCACGAAGACGGGTCTTAGGCGCTCAACAGCCTCTAGCGTCTCGTCGTCGGGAGACGCGTGCGCGGGATCCTCAAAGAATTGGACGAGGGAGCGAGCATCGTCGTTGTCGAAGGGCGCCCAGTACTTGGCCATGGGGTCGGTTTCGAGGAGCTCAGCGGTGACGGGCGTGCTGTTGCGGCCAGGACCACCCTTAGCGGTGCCGCGACCACGCTTCCCGCCTTTAGCCTTGCCGCGAGCGGGGTGAGTGCCGGCATTAGAGCGAGCGGTGCGTCGAGTCGTTGTGGCGGAAGCAGCAGACGGCGCTGGGGAGGCTTTACGAGGAGGCATCTCCTGGCGACGAGCACCGGGGAAAAAGAAGTTGTAGAACGACGGGAGAATAGTTGAAGACTGCTCGGCGGCGTAGGCGTCGAGGAGCAATGAAGAACGAGAGTCCAAGTAGTGGCCACACGGTGTAAAGACACTGAATGTGAAGGGACCGTGGTGGTAGGGAAGAAAGAGAAGTGGGCGCCAAAAAGCACCCACTCAGTCTATAAGGCAAAACGGACTTAGAGAAAATTTCTCTAAGCCCACACGCCGTCAAAGAGGATTGAATTGAACCTTGGATGACTCACCTGCGAGAAGGCCAAGAGGTTTGATGAAAAGAAGACGAGCAGAAAAGAGAAGTCTCCGCAGTAATTAGAAGGAGGTTTAAAGTTTGATGAAAAACCTATTCTAAGAGCAATTGAGTCGGTGGCCCCGGCGAGAGATAACACGGGGAGAGAGATAAGATAGCACGGAGGGTCGAGCGTACCTATGATTAGGGTTAGCGCTTGGACCGGAGTCGAAAATTTTGACCAAGTCGAAGAGATGAAGAGGAATGGGTGGAAAACCCCTGTCTCTACTCTTTCAGACAGAAAATGTCAGTGACGTAATAATGCCGTAATGGTGATTGGCGTCCGCGGAAGCAAGTGTCTAAAAATAGACAGTCTGAGCGAGTAGTTCATGAGGACTTGACCAAAACAAGTCGCTCGAGGAAAAAGGAACAGTGAAGTAGTTTGCAGTTGGTCTAAAAATAGACGTCCGCGGGAGCTGTCATCCTTGCGGTCCACTAGATTTAAAGCCAAAAATAAGCACGGATTTTGGTGCAGGCTATAGACCGGGGACGGTCTAGATTTAGTGAAGGGGAGATGTAACGACTGGCCATTTTTGCGCGTTATATCTGGCTATTTTAAGTCAAGTGCGGCCCTAAACAACCCAACTACCCGCCACGACTATAGTCTTACTCGACTATCAATAGGAAGTCAGTACCTCTGTTGGTGACACTAAGGAGGGTCAAAGTGAGCTCCGAGCTGTTGACCGTAAAACCCATCACAGGAGAAAGGCATTATATTAATAGCCTACTGCAGTACTATGGATCTGTTCCATAACAGAACCCTCAGACGAGTGACGAAGAGTCAAGTACTTGTGTACTACGGACTTAGACGAAGGTCTACAAGGATGTAGGAGGCGCCGCGGGGACTATCAGAGTCAACATCAGTCAAAAGACAGATGCCGCGGGCTGCCGACTATAAATAGACAGCTGGAACAGCGGAAAGGGATCTCATACAGGAGATGCCGGTGCTAGGATCAGAAGGCAGAGTTATGGCAAGACATGAGGTCTTTGACAGGAGAGTTGATGATGTGATGCTGAAGCCGGACAAGTGCGGCAACTTCATTAGAAATCTATTTCTATATTGGAGTCAGCGCGGATGACTTGGTGGCTTGATAAATTGGACAACAGACGAGCCTGTGATATTGCGAGTGAATTGGAATGTCCCAAGAATAGTCTTAGGAGTTATTAGAGGCGTTGATGGCACCACCGGAAGGGTTGCCGCCAGTGACGGATTGACGGGATCACCAATGATGGCGTTCCGCGGGCTTCCGCAATTCAGTGATTCAACCGTGGGAGTCATAATTGCTGACTTTCTACCGCTGGATCGACAAGCCAAGAGGCTGCCGAAGGTCCGCCGGGACACCCAAATACCAATATACCATCTCTCTACTCAATTGGATCGACATTGCTTACTCTGTACTATTTATGTGATGTATTTCTTGGCATTAGTATAAAAGGACCTGTATTTCTCGTTGAGCTGGAGGACATCGCGCTCAGTCTATTGGACAGCGTTGGTGAACTCAGGCAGCAACGTAGAGGCATATATAAAGATATTGTCTACTCGTTTGTCTTAATAGAAATTGTGTTGAAGTTCAGTTCAAGTGTGAATCTAAGCATTGTTTCGAGAGTGTTCACCCGCGGAGGCTTTGCTTTCGAGTAGCTTTGTCGTGGCCTTAGTGTGCTAGGAACTGCCTGCCTCTACTGCCCGCGGACTGTCTATTTCGTTGTAAAGATACGTGTGCTCGAGAGTGAACTAGTATCTCCCTGAGTCTGAGGAAGAGTGGAACTGTCCATCTGCTGAAGCATTGCGTTGGGACTGCTGGCGCATAACCGGAAGAGATCTGATTAGTCCTCGTCTGAAAGGCTTGTGCTATATAAAGGAGTGTCAAAGGTTCCTGGAATTTGGAGGTTCAGGTCTATAGCGTAACTGGCGCTATAAGAATTGTGCATTCTGCCGCGGAAACTGTCTGTGGCCATTGTTTCAATCTCGCCCTGATATTCAACTGCGTTGGGTATCTTGTATCCTACCGTTTATAGTTCCTATTTTTAGGAAAGGTCCGCGGACGGAATCACTTCCATCTACGGTGTGTGAGAGCGTGTTTTGTGCAAGGTTCTTACTTGCAAGTCGACTTATATCCTCGTCACTGTGACATCTGGATTTCGGATCGAACCCCACGAACTCTTCGAGAGACATTTGAGTGTATCTTGTTGAGATATTTGTGTTGTAGTGTTGTGTGTGTTGGTTGATTGTGTTATTTATATATTTTGGTGGTAGATTCTCTGCTGCGCTATATTTAGCACTTCAGTTGATATATTCAAGTGTCAGCGTTACACCGCGCTCCCCGCGTTATTGGTGACGCCCCCATCATGATTGATATCGCTATTATTGCCTGCAGATGGATTGAGCGGCGCAGGGACAGCAACGACAGCGTCCCAGCGCATGAGCGAGCACACCTGTCTCGCGTACTCTACATCCATCCGCAGCTTGAGATCGGTCCAAAGGAGAGAAGTGAACGGGCGATAGTGGAGGTCATGGTGAGCGTCGATGACTCATCGATGTCGACGACGAGGACGCAGAGGATGGAGTGGCCGGGCCAGGGGTGGTGGTGGTGGGAGGAGAGAGGTACTGGCGGCTGAGGTGGCTGTGTTATTCATCATTTGGCTGCCGCCGCCGCCCTGGCTCTGCACTTCCTGTGTGAAAACAGAAACGGGGGACACGAGTAGACGAAGATTCAAGACAAGAGAGGAAGGAAACGAGAATCGATCAGATAGTGGAGGACGTTGAGGGGTGGGGACAGCCAGTGGTGGTAGGGATGGGCAAGTCCGCATAGAAGCCACTACATCCAATCGTGCCAGGTAAAAGTACTCGTCGGGCGACATAATGTACCCAACGCGTTATCACACTCAACGGCAGATTCGTTGAAGGGTGGTAAAGGAGCATGCTAGGGAACGCGTCAGTCGTTGGGAACAAGGTAAAAGAATGTGGTAACTCGGCGAGATGAATGCGAGCGCGGTACGGAGGGCGTGCTGGTTTGCGAGTTACGAACGGGGTCGACGGAATCGACGGGTGTGTTAGTGGAGCAGGCGCGGTGGAGATGTCGGGAGTGAGAGGGGAAATGAAAGTGAAGAGTGGCGGTGGTTGAACGGATCGCATCCAGCGATTTGTCGGCATTGGGTTGGAGCGGGGACGACGGTGACGTGGGGCTGGTAGACGAAATGCCGGGTGTGGAGTGAGGAAGAGGTTAGCTGGGTGAGAGTCCGTGAGACAGTGAAAAGGTCAGGATGAAGGAGAGGAAAGGAAAGAGCGCGACACCTTGAATGCCTGTTCACGTGTCTCCGATGGTGCACCACCACCTCCCTCTAAACCCACGCTCAGCCTCCGCATTTCGTTCCTCATCGCGTCCGATTGCGACGGCGTTGTTTGCACTAACCGCGGAAGATTGGGAAAATGAGGCTCCTGGCTGACCCTAAGATGTCGAAGTGAGCAGATGTTCCATATATCAGGGTTCCAAAACTACCTTTGTGGAACGGAATCGACTGCGGTCGGCGCGGGTCGGCGGGGAGGGTAGAGCTCCAGCAAGGGGAGGTTATTTGCTTGAGGGTGGAGATGTCGTGAGTCGTTGGGGTAGAACGAGGTTTCAGCGGAGGAAGGAAGGGGAAGGAAGGAAGTAGGGAATGGGTTGGGTAACGCGGATTGTAGGTGGTGGATTGTGAGGGCGTGGATTGTTGAGGTTGGTTTGGAGCGTGCGGTCGGTAGACGAAACGGCAGATGTGTTTCGTGCGGAGTAGGGAGAAGGTGGGCTGGGTGAGGCGAGAAACACTTCAGGATGAGCGGAAGGGAAGAGAAGAGGGCCACGCACCTTGGATGACCGATTCTTCGTGCGCGTCTCCAATGTCGTGGTTAAGAAGAAGGGTAGTGGTGGAGGCAATGGGCTGAGGAAGAACGGGTCAGAGGACGAGAACGAGAGAAGGGTGGGATCGACGAACCTTCAATGAATAACCAAGAAGCATCCGGACATCGAAGCCGAGCTCGTTGTACTTTGGGACGTACTTTCTTCGATATCCGACTTGGGCCTGTGGGTGCGAAAAGAACGTAGGCGTCCGCAAACCCACTAATAGAATTCTTGATCCCCTCCTAGCCCGACGCAAGTGTCCCATAAGGCAGCTGCTTTCACCGTCTTGGGTTCCGAGACATACTCCGACTCCTCCCTATTCACGCACACCAATCCAATCAGCTGCCGTACACGCAATTCTATGAAATAAGAGAGCAACTGAGAGGGGGAACAAGCGCGTCGAGGACCGAGTTGGGAAAATAATAATGGCGCGGTAGCGTGAAGATGTGGGAAAGTGGCGGGTGGCGGCGGACCGGGTCGAGTCGAGCGGCGGCGGTGGGTAGAGATCGAGGTGGGGGCGGAGATGGGCTACGGTGAAGAGAAGGTTAGGAACACGAGGGAGAGACAGAGAACGAGCGAACAGACCTTTATCGGTATGTGGTTCCTTCTGCACGTAGGTACATATCAGCGTCGGCGCCGGCTTCGCAAACGGCGGCGTCGGAAAGGCGACGAATCGGTAGGAAGGACAAGGAGACTCGGAAAACTGGTAAGAAACGTTGTTAGTGCGGATACTAAAGAAGACAACGGCGACACACGTTTGTAGCGTGGACGTCGCCGCGGACGCGTCGGAGGAGAGTGTGTAGCGGTAGATTAAGGCGAGTAGAGCGTGGGGCTTGGGGTGTAAACGAAACGGCGGGTGGTGGGTATTTGAAAGTGGGAGGTGGCGGTATCTGCGCTTCGGCGCTGGGAAAATGGAGTTAGGTGGAGGCGGTTCTGGGAGTGGCGGGGCGGCAGAGGCGTAGGAATGAGGCTGAGAAGATTGGGGAGAGGGATGATAAACAAAAGAAAGAAGTCAAGGAAGCATCAACGAGCACCTTTTGCCCGAGATAGCGGCTACACGGCGGCTTCGTCTCGATGAGCTCATTTGTTGTTGTGAAGAGTGAGAGCGGATGCGCGGCATTGGGGCTGGCAGATGAAGGGAGAGCGGGGTGACCGGAAGAGGGAAGGGACAAGGGACGAGAATGTACATCGACGGGGAACCATGCAACCTCTCGAAGGGCATGAACACTGTTCGTCTGTCAGTGAGGTGAAGAGTAGATAAGCACGCGCAGAACACGCACGGGTTCGAAGTGATGTGGGCCGTGGAATGAATCATGACCGTCGGTCGTTGGGCTAAATTTCGACGGTAAGCCCTTCTCCATAGAAAGAATCTGCTCCAAATTGGCAGGCGTCTGGTATAGGGGAGAGGGACGAGATTAACGAGAGAAGGAACTCAAAATGCACCAACAGACACCTTGATGCAGCGTGCTACGCGGGCAGCTGCGTCTCGACGTGTTTGTGTAATCGTTTGCAGGGAGGCCGTGTTGGAGCGGAAGGATAGAGCTGGATGTAAGGTGAGTTGAAGGAAGAAGAGTGAGCAGGGCAGGTGGCGTGCGTGATGTTTTGTCTTCTTGCGGCCGAGTCGAAGGTACGCGTCGAAACCCGCGAAAAGGAGGGAAAAGCAAGACAGCATGTTGAGGAAAAGCAAAGAAGAGGTGCTTGGCAGAAACAGGTGAATGCCGTCGATGTGATGGCGGAGCGGCGAATTGGAGGAAGAGAGGGAGTGCAAGGTGTGATCTCGTGACAACACGACCAAATAGCCCGCTCCTACCGACTTGCCGCCGTCGGCCGAGACACTTTCGACATTCAACGTATTATTTAGCTGGTTCGTTCAGCGCTGACATCTGGCAAGTTTCCACTAGGGTTAATGTTAGAGTTGGGAGTTACATATAACTAAAGAATATGTAGGCATTAGGATTTCCGAGTCAAATTGTGCGCGCTGTCCGCGCAGATGCTTGTTTGTACATATTTGTTTCTGGCAGACAGGGAATATCGACCTGCCTGGCTCCCTCCAATGTTTGTACATGTTTGTTTCTGGCAGACAGGGAATATCGACCTGTCTGGCTCGCTCTAAAGTTTGTACATGTTTGTTCCTGGCAGACAGGGAATATCGACCTGTCTGGCTCGCTCTAATGTTTGTACATGTTTGTTCCTGGCAGACAGGGAATATCGACCTGTCTGGCTCGCTCTAATGTTTGTACGTGTTTGTTCCTGGCAGGCAGGGAATATCGACCTGCTTGGCTCGCTCTAATGTTTGTACATGTTTGGTTTCGACCCAATTTAGCAGACATGCATCTCGGCACCGGATTTGACTCCTTCTGGCCTGCAGCCTTGTTTGGTGTTGGCCTGTTCTGGCAGTCAGCCTTTCTGGGCAACAGCTCTTGCCTGTTTTGGCATGCAGCCTTGTTTGGGACTGCTCTGTTTTGGCAATTAGCCCTTCTGGGCAGTGTGTTTTGCCTGTTTTGGCATGTAGCCTTGTTTGGGACTGCTCTGTTTTGGCAATTAGCCCTTCTGAGTAGTGTGTTTTGCCTGTTTTGGTAGAGAAACTGTTTGTGGTTGTTTGTTTTTGGCAGGTTTCGGGCGTCGAATTGTCACCTGAAAGGACCTTACTAAAGCAAGGTCACTCATCTCGCGCGTTTCATATGGAGCCCACCGCGAGGGGCTCATCAAGACGATCTACGGAGGAAAGCCGGCGCCCGCGCCACACATTATACCCTTATCGGACGATTCTGCTGGCAGACTCGACGATGAACAACACATATTTATTGGTTTGAAAGAGATACATGACGACGAAGACAAGAATACCCGGGCGGCGAAAAGACGAGAACGTCGGACCGCACCGTTTTCTATTCCACGGCCTTGGGACCGTGAAGCACCGAGATTGGTGCAGGAGCATATTGACGAGATTGTCGAATTTCTTGAGAATGTGGACGACATTATCGAACTCGGCAGCGTTGTTGATGAGCAGACGCGAAAGGCGTTGCTGACGAGTTATTTACCACCGAGCATTCGAAAATTATGGCGCGAGCTGAGGACGTACGATGTCGAGCATTCGTATGCGGATTTCCGGTTCGAAATCTTGCACATATACCCTGAGGTTGACGAACGACGGAGAGGATCGTTTGAGGACCTGGAGGAGCTATGTCACGAATTCAAAGGAGTTAAACGAGATGAAGAGGGACGCTTATGCCGATTTGGAGTAATGTTTTGCGGATCGGTGAAGAGACTACAGGCACCAGTTGCGCTGATCACCAATCGAGACGCTTGCATAATGTATTTGAGAACGCTGGATAGCGGCTTCGCGCAACGGGTACAGCAATTTGTTGAAGAACGGAGCGTTGCAACAGTATTGCTGCGGCAGTTTGGAGCCGGAGTTGATGAAGACAAGGTACAGATTCAGCGAAAAGAGGATGTGATAGACTTGCGAGATCTTGTTCAACTTACAGAAGCGATATCAAGAACGAATGTGACCTACTTGTGTGGAGAAATCACTGCAAGTTCGGACGAAGAAATAAGGGCCCGAGACGTTGAAACGTTGGCGCCGATCGAGACGTTGAAGAAAAGCGGGCAACGCGAGATTGGGTGGCGCGATTTACGTCGGCCGATGATGAGAGATTCTTTGGACGTCTTTGCGCAGGAAGCAGGGTCTATTATACAGAGCCTGGGGGAAGAGAGACGAAAAGAATATGAAATTGATCAACTTAGGACGGAGGTTCAACGACTCACGGAAACGATCCACGCCTTGGACGCGGCACGACGAGATAGTCTGAACGAGATATTCACCTGGTGTCGAGATGAAATCGGAGTTCTCTGGGATACGATTAAAGTTGTCAAAAAGGGACTCGGCGAGAAGGAATTAGACTCAACTCACAAGCAGTCCGGAGGATCACAGCATGGTGTTGGACAGTGCAAAATCGAGATGGGTTTGCTGCGCGAGGAAATATTCAGCGGCTTCGACTTGCTTCGGGATGAAGTTCGTACCATCCAAGTACGACTGCGTAATGCGCGGGTTTGTGGAGTTTTGCCGCAACAAATCACTATGGAGGAATTCAGCGAGGCCATTCAGTTTGGGCAGAATGAGATTGTAAAAGTGGAGAACGAGCTCACAAGGGTTTTTGATAAAGTAGGATTTATGGGAGAATCATTGAGGAATTTGCAGGAGGGATTCGAACGCCAAAGAATTAATTTGGATGTGCTACATGAGGAGATGATGAACGAGTCGGATGTGGTTCGCAATGAAATACGCACCATTCAGACAAGGTTGCGTCAAGCACAAATGGCCGAGACTGTACCAATCCAGTTCGGTACAAACGAGGTTCTCTTGATGAATCAGATGAAGGAGGAAACGAGGCTTGTAATGAAGGAGGGTTACTTACCGGCACGGGATCAACGTGCATTTGAGCCGCTGTTGTCGAAGAAGCAAAAGAAAGCGCTGGAGCGTGCTAAGTTGGCACGCTCAAACAACCAGAAGTCAGTCAAAGAGAACAACAAAAATCGCCAGGGAAAGGTGGATGTCGAAAGAGTTGACGAAATCAGAAGGAGTTCTGAAGAGAACTCCGCCGATGATTTTGAACTCCTCCCAAAGGATGATAACTTGTGCCTGAAATTGACCGGTTGTGGGGAACAAGAGAGAGGCTATTCAGACGACGATGAAGCCAAAGAGGATTATTAGTGGACTTTCGAAAGGAGATCGGCCGGTGGAGTACGAAATTTCGAGAACAGGTGGAAGTCACAGAAAGATGTATTGGACACGCGTGAAACGTTGGGTTTGCAGACACAATTGTAGCAAAATCGAATGTGCCCAAGTTTGGTTTGTCTTGATGCCTCGAGGGGTGTCGTCGTTGCGAACATGGGAGTCAGGAAGAAAGAGCGAGAGAGTGGGAAGATGTTGGATTGACATGAGAAGAATGTGCTGAAGACGGCATCGTGAGCGGAGATCACGGAACAATATGAGCCGTGCCGATGCAACCAGGACATTATTCAACAGAGGGGCGAGAGAATTTTAAAGAGAAGAGCACAGAGCCGAGCTGACTGGGGACAGTCAGTATTTGTCAAAAAGGGAGATGATGAGCCGGCATTTGTTTTGCGCCTGAAAACAATCAAATCACGGACATTTGCGTGATTTCATCATTCTGCTCTTTCGGTGTGATCGCCGCGGAGGTTGAAGCGCTGGTTGAACAATGAGGATTCATTGTACGCCGCTGAGCAGTGCGTTGGAGCACAGTGAAACGGAAATCAGAGATTAAATTAAAATGTGATGAAATCGAGACGCGTGGAGATTGGATGCCGCAGGGAAATGAGCGCGTTTCAGATCATGTGACCGCGTCTCAGAAGTTTAACTTTGTCTCGAACGCGTCGCAGAGGCGACTGGCTGTGTTTGGAACGTGTCTGGAGCTTGAGACACTAGCAACAGGAATCATAATCCAGGGCCCAGGGCTATACAGACGGAAATGAAACGTAGAACAATGGTTTTATAGAAAGACAACACGTACAAATACTGTAGTATAAAAGGACGACTGGGTCGTAGGCTAAAGAAGAAGATACCCACCCAGAATGTACCCCCCACTTAATCTATCTGCTTTACGCTTTAAAATCTTGCTTGCTTAATTTTCTGATTCGTTTTACTTGAACGCCGACCGATTGCTGGACTCGTGGGCCCTATTTCAACTATGGATCATTTAGTCGCCGTTGCGCGCAAATCTGAAGCAGGAGCGTCCTATCTGTTCAATATAATCTTGGTCTTGCTGGTTTTATTCGGTTTGGTCTCTTGGTTGGTTGATGAAGATATTTTGGTTGGATTTTGGTTATGGTCTTGGTTTGGTTTGGAGGAGGTTGTGTCGAGGTTGACGAGTTTGGATTTGAGTCGATTCATACGGTGGTGGGAAGGGATTCCTTTGGACGAGACGACTACGCGCTCGCTGGCGAGTGCACAACATTATCATCCTTCTTTTCCCTTTTTCCGCCATATTTATATTATTCTTTCCCTCCCGACGATGGTCTTGATTGCCACATGCATATACTTTGCATGGAGCCCCGTGCTTGCGCGCGCATCACCTTTGTTTGGGTTGTGTTGTTTGATTTGTGGATGGATTTCCCACTTCACTCACGCACTCATCTCGCGCGTTTCACCAGGTCTGTGAAAGGTTTCGGGCTCGGCTCGGAGATCTTGCAGCAATTGCGCGCGATGCAAAACCCGGTACAAATCTCAAATATCTGGGTCATGATCAGCTCCGCCAGCAACTATTGGAACGTAATGAAGAACTCAACAAGGTGAAGCTGCAAGTATGTGTCCTCTTATCTCTCAATTGTACACCCGACTCATGGCCTCACAGACCTTGACCTTAGGGCGCCGTTTAGCTAGTTTTGCTCGCAAATTAGATGACTTTGACCGTCTCCTCGTTGCGATTGCCGAGAACGATGTCCCGCGAATACATACCATCATCGAAACTGCTCGTCGCAATGGAGCCAGCGTCCGAACAATTGTCAATATTATCACTGAAGCAGCAGCAGGGCTCCGACATACCAAGGGCTTTACGGCGTTTGAGAAAGATCTTGGTATTCTCATCTACCGCTTAGGCGGCCGCTCGCTGCTCTATGCAATGAACCACGCGCTCAATCTCCCCTCCCTTCGCACCATATGTAACTCTGCGAAATTCGTCAAAATCACCCCCACAATCGGGCCCATCTCGGCCTACGAGATTCGGCACAATATTGAGCATGTCATGCTCATTCCTCGTAGCGAAGCGGATGTACCTTATATGGGCCGCCGCGGGGTGACCTTCATGATGGATGAGTGTGCGATTGAAGAGCAAGCTTGTTATTTTCCACATGTGAACCAAGTCGGCGGTCTCTGTCAGAAACATTCTCGCAATATTTCCCTGGATCTCAGAACACATGATTCAGCTCTACACCTCGTCGACGCTTTGCATGAAGGTACACTTCACTTTGGCAAGGAGATGGCATTCGTTGCTGCTCGTTGCAGTGGGGAGTCGACCATCTATCCCGTTCTATGTGCTCCGACATGCAAGCAAGAGACTTGGGAAGATATGGCCGAGCTTTTTCGCTTGATTATCAAAGTCTGGGACGAGAAGGGAAAGGTGGTGATTGGCGACATATGGAACTTCGCTACCGATGGCGATCATCTGCGTCGGAAAGCGGGGCATGCCGTCTTCATGGAGTTTGAGCTCGGGCCTGACGACAGCCTCTACTTTACGCTGTCTAACCTTCTGGGCCTCAATCTCTTCACGGGACCGTGCAGGATCCTCATCACCTTCGATTGGCGCCATGTCATAAAGCGTGAGTTCTGCGTATGATTTACATGCACTGATGACTGATTTATTCTGGTGTAGGGCACTGCACTCTTCTACGCCATATCCTCGGAATCGCTTTGGACAATGGTCGCGTTGTTGGACCAGTTTCTCTGACTCGATGCCTTCTCCTCCTCCCCAATCATGACGCAGCCTCAGTTAATCTCCTGCTGAACCCCGAGGACCCTCAGGATGTACCAACAGCTATTGAGCTCCTCGAAACCATTGTGGAGCTCCGCAAAACGCGTGCCGAGCTCGATGTACCAAATTCGGATGTCAACCTCAACTCTGACCTCGACGCCATCGGCCTCCTCAGCTTCATGCTCGAGGCTCTCTTAAACGCATTCACGCTCCCATCCGCATCCCTCGGTGATCAATTATACTTCCTCAGTCTGTACGCCAACATGAGCTTTGTGCTGTTTCGGACATTCCGTTTGAAGTTCATGAGCAACCAACTGTACGGTGACACACAAACCATGATCAAGAACATTGTTTTCACTGTCGCCAAGCAGCAGGAGTTGGATCCGCAAGGAAAGGTCAATGCATATTACGACGGGACAGATCCGGTGGAAGAGAATTTTGGGTACACGCGGGAGCTGGGCGGACACAATTCTGCCATGAATTACAAGCAGGGTGTTGAGAGAACTGGTTGGGCCTGTGACATCGGGGGTGTACATGAACACAATCCAGGACTTCACGCTGGGCAGCGACGCAGGAACATTACACGGAAGGAGATCAAAGATCACCTCAACGAGTATAATTTCACTGGCGACTACGTCGTTGGACACTGCGATCTTGGTGCTTCATGGTGGAAGGGTCGAGTTGAGGCAATGAAGACGTTCCGCGTGCACTCACGTCTTCAGCCCAACAGTTTTGACATCCCCGCAATCCTCGCCTCAAAGTCTGGTCTTGATTTCCTGCGACCTTGGGGCGATAATATGTATCCCGGGATCTCTGAGGATCCGGACAGGTCTTCTACGCCGCTAGTGGTTGCCGAGACGTCTTCTCCCATTTCCTCAACAACTCTACCGACTGCCGTTACCAACGATTCTGAAAATGCTGATGACTTGATCCCCGACTTGAGTGTGCCGGCTCTCCCATTCTCCGAGGATATCCAGAACGAGGAGTCAGAGCCTGCCATTCTCAAACTCGACATACGACCCGGTGTTCGCCCCGAAGATTATCTACTCGATGAAAACCAAAAACCCGTGCACAAGGCGACAATATGCCGTCTCATTTTGAACAAGGAGTTCGTAGCCAAATCGAAGAATCGCAGGGAGCGAGCCATTGGGACAGCCATTAAGAAAGTACGCACCTTCACCAAGCCGAATGGAACTCGACTCGGCGGGCATCTCACCGGCGCGTCTTTCATTGTCGGTGATCCGTTTGCGACACTCATCCGCACATCCACCAATGTTTCTCTGGCCCTTGTCCGCTCTACCGAGATCCATGTCGACGGCAAGCGTGCCTCGGATGTCAATGTCGCCTCGATCAAGAATCCCAAAGCCAATATCAAGCTCTCTGGTTGGCAGATTCTCAAGGTCAAAGCGGTGGTCCCGTCGCCGGATGATGTCTTTGCCGAGTCATCTGAAGAGACGTCTCTGGATTCCACCTGGAGTTGGCTGTGGCTGGGGTCGTATCTGATGGGCAAGAGTGCTATGAAAGGGACGGAAATCGCCACAGACGCTCCGCACATCATCTCAGTTGTAGGCAATCTCGTCGAGCCCGTTAATCCCAAAGCCATCACTGCCCACGACCGTCTTGCAGCAGAAGACATGCAGTACATCAACTCCACGGGCACGACGTGGGCAATGGACCACAATCTCTTGGGTGCATTGACGGAGCAGTTATGGAAGCGGGTTGAAGCTGCGCAAACAGGTTTGCGAGAGATGCCGATAATCAAGGATGAGATCGCGGGCTTTCCGTATTTGTGGGCGACAGGTCAGATAGATCAGCCTGACATTGTTCTCAAATGCCTCATACATATTCACAGGAATACCGGCATTGTTATCTGAGGGCGGGACGGCGTTCATCACAGCAAAATCCGCCGAGGACCCATGCCTCTACTGCCCAGAGGTGCCGTCCAATTGGCGCGGCCATATGGGAGCTCATATTCTACGCAAATTGCGAAGCGTTGGCGAGGTCGAACGAGAAAAGAGAGGGAAGAAAACGGGAGAAGTGAAAACATATCCCGAAGTAGGTGAATTTATTGAGCAGGCCGTTGGCTGATGACTGCTGTAGGTCGGAGAATCGTATCCATGCGGGTTCTGTGGTCGCTCGGGACGGCCTGAATGTGCCGTTTCAATGAAACCGAGGGGTCAATCGTTCGAAATTATCACAAAATGCAAATACGAAGCGAAATTTCAGTATCAGACAGCAAACAAAGGTTCGGCTACGACACCGTCAAGAAATGTTCCAATTATCTGTGGTCTCTGCCCAGTTCCCAGTGGCCGCTATCCCACATACCCCGCTGTATGGCGATATAACATGCCACAGCACTTACTCGATCAGCATTCCGAGTATGCCTCGCCGCTTCAGCCCGAGGGAAATCTTTTACCATTCAAAGTATGGGAGAATATGCGGATAGAAAAAGCGGAGGAGCTGGCGCTTGGGGTTCCGGAGTCTTCAGTGCCACAGCCGTTCTGCAAAGTCGTGCAGGAAGTGGAGGAGGATGTTACTCGAGCACCAAAAAGAGGCCAGAGTAGTGGCGGCCAACGTGGGGCAGGAAAACGAGGAAGGCGGGGGACTGCGCGGGGTGGATAGTGGTCGTAGTATTCATGGTGCTACGTAGAGACAATATATTATAGAGCAGTGTATGCAAAAGATGGTGCGCTGGCATTCGCCGCTACCGCCTCGCTCAACTTCTGGAGCCCTGTGTCACGGACTTTTTGATCGCTCACCTCTTGCTACAGACAACAGAAAACCCAAAGTGTACAGACTGGGAGCCTGGGTGCCGTGTGTCCAATCAAAGCCATGACTCCTTCGCTTGCTGCCCATTCGGTCGCGATCTGGGTTCTGATTGGCGCAGCGGGCGCTTGGATGAGGGTTCATAAGAGAGGAATGATTGTGGGCGCAATTGTCACTCCCCCCTCACTCCCTCTCTAGCATGTCAACTTCCTCCTTGCCCCCAGGTGATGCTGAATTTAACCCTCCGACAAAGGCAAGCTTCAACTTTCAATGTGCATCTGAGTCACCCAGCCCTCTGAATATTATCCCCGACCAGGAACTCACCAGCAAGGAAAAGAACGAGTTGAAGAAGTATATTGACACACTCATAGCTCACCTTCAGCAATACGAGGAAGACGAAGATCTCAAAGCTCAAGCAATTCGGCAGTTCAATCGGTCGGTCGTGCATTTCGATCATTTGCTCTGGAGCCTGAGGCTAATTTCTTTTCATGTGTATAGCGCTTGGGACAATATCAAGAATTATTCCGCACCTAAGGAAAGATCCATGAGGAACCTGCTGCGAACTATCAGCGGAAAAGCGAGAGGACCGGTGAAAGCCGAGCTGGACGCAATGTGGCAGAAATACGAGGTAGGATTTGCTCTCTGCCGACGAGACAAAGGACCGACTCATCTTGTTTTCAGGATCAATCCAGGGAGCGCAAGGAGCAGGAGCATTTCAACAATCATGCAGCGTCGCCGTTTGATTCGGTGCCTGAATACGTGTGGGGTATCAATCGTCCTTCAACAGATTTTGGGGGGTCTGTGAGGTGAACCCTCCAATTCATTTCGTCTGACGCAGTGTTCTGACTACATCTTCTGGGATAGTGGCAGCCAGAGGTATGTGGCGGAGTCATGATTCGCGCTCCATTGTTGAATTCACCTTTTCTATCAGTGGTCATTACCCAGGCCATCCAGGTTCGTCGAGCAATGCTGGTTATCAATCATCCACCCATTCTGGATCGAGCGGAAACTCAAGCACCGCCAGACGAAGGTAAGTTTCGGGGTACCCTGCGTCGAGTGTCTGTATTCAAAGCTTTGTCTTTGAGCTACGAGTCCAGCGGAGGGGGCATCTCAGTCGGGAGCGCTGGGTACAGGTAATTTTTGGTCTTATCCTGAACGATTTGGGAATACTTTCTTGCGGGTATGGAGAACGGCGAGCTAGATAAAAGATAGAGAGAGCTCAGTGGGCGTTCGGTAGACAACCAACTAAATATATTGTGTACCTAGATAAAAGATAGAGAGCTAGGTACAGTGAGTGAACAGTATATACAGAGATATAAGGAGTGTACTCACAGCTCAGTGGGCGTTCGGTAGACAACCAACTGAGCTGTACGTAAGGCGACTGCAAAAATGTAGCGAGGAATTATACGACGAACTAATTAGGAAAGTAGATCCGTAAAGTAAAGAAGTAAAGGTAAGGAACGTCTGTAAGTATGTACCTCAACACTCCCCCTCAAGCTGAAGACGGATCCTCGACTCCGAGAAGGTCGCGGAATTTTTGAAGCTTGACACGAGTGAGTGATTTCGTGAATGCATCAGCAATCATGTCGTTGGTCGGGCAGTAGAGGAGGGAGGGGTCGCCGAGCTGGATGGTTTGGCGAATAAAGTGGTAGCGGACATCAATGTGCTTGGTACGCGCGTGGAACGTCGAGTCCCGAGACAATGTGATGGCCCCTTGATTATCGCAAAAGAGAGTAGTGGCGGCGGCGGAGAGGAATTTTAGCTCGGAAAGAAGTTTCCGAAACCAGATGAGCTCCTTGGCGGCATGAGTGAGGGCGACATACTCTGCTTCAGTGCTGGAGAGAGTAACAATAGGCTGTTTCTTCGAGCTCCAGGAGATAGCGCCGTTTCCGAGGAAGAATGCAAATCCGGAAATGGAATGGCGGTGAAGCTGAGAGGCCCAGTCGGAATCGGAGTATCCGAACAGGGTGGTGGAGTGTCCGCCCAACACGAGCCGGTGGTTCCGCGTGCCCTTGAGGTACTTGAAGATTCGCTGTACAGCCTTCAAGTGAGTGGTACGCGGAGACTCAAGGAATTGAGAGACATGCGACACGGAGTACGCAATGTCGGGGCGCGTCCCGCGCGAGACATACAGCAGCCTGCCCACCGCTTTGCGATAAAGCTCGTGCTGCGGGCGCGAGAGCAGCTGATCAGACACCCCGGGTGCGTCATAACTCAAATCGACACCCGGTTCCATCGGTGTCAAGACCGGTGCGGCATTCTCAAGCCCCATCTCGGCGATGATCTCACCAATGTAGGACTCCTGTCCTAGCGAAATGGTCTTCGCTTTGAGATCGCGCGAGATATTGAAGCCAAGAAGCCAGTTGATCTCTCCGAGATCAACGAGCTCGAAATGCTGGCTGAGCTGCTTTTTAATCAGCTCAACGGCCTCGAGCGTGTCGGCGATGATGGTGAAGTCGTCCACGGCCGATGCGACGATAGTGTAGTGTTCTTCACAAAACTTATAGAACACCGCTTCGTCGGCAGAGCAGATTGTGTAGCCGAGAGACGTGAAGACTTCTTTTAGAAGCTGGTACCATTCGTAGGCGCCTTGCTTCGTGCCGTAGATGCTCTTATTGAGACGAACGACGATTCGGCGGCCAGCGTCGCGGAGCGCCTGAATTTTGGGAGGTAGAGTGCGGAATTTTTCGTAATGAGGCGGCAAATCCATGTAGAGCTTTTCTTTGAGTTCTGCATTGAGGTACGCGTTTTTTACGTCGGCCTGATGGATTACTGAACCTTTAGAAGCTGCCATGGAGAGGAGAGCGCGGAGAGTTTCGAGTTTAACGACTGGAGCGAACGTCGCGTCGTAGTCGATGCCATGGATTTGGGTAAAGCCTTTTGCGACGAGTCGTGCCTTGTATTTAGCAATTTCGCCGGCAGCGTCGCGTTTGATTTTGAAGACATAGCGACATTTAATGACATTCGCGCCGCGCGGGGCTTCAACGAGTTCCCAGGTTTCGTGTTTCTCGATGCCGTCCAGCTCGGCTTCAATCGCGGCTGACCAAGCTTCCCTTTTGGGACTCCTCAAGACTTCCTCCACATTCTCCGGTTCCTCGCCCGCCATTGCGAACTCATACGCGTAGGATATCCACGCGCCATCCTCGTCCTCGCTTTCTACTCCCCCTGCCTCCTCAATGTCCTCAATGTCGACCATAAAGGCCGCCTCCTCAACTTCCTCAGTAACACCGGCGGTCCGCTGTAACTTCGAATAGAAGCCAGGGCCTTTTCGTTCGCGCATCCCACGGCCAGTATTGGGCTCTGGCTCCATGAGACCATCGCGTCGAACGCGTTTTTCGTGTGGTGGAGGTGCTGGAGGTTCGGGAGAAGGTGAAGGACTGGGAGATTGAATTTTTGGGGAATTCGGCTCGGAACGAAGGTGTGTAGGCGATTCTGTCGACGATTCGTCGACCTCGTCGTGCTTTGGAGGCTTCTCGTCGTCCTCGACGACTTCGGGAGTGGGTGGAGCAGCGGAAGTGGGCGGATTGACATCATCCTCTCCCCCTTCGATCTGCACACTTTCCTGCTGCGCGACGTCGTTTTTATTGAAACTGACGTCTCTCTCGACGGTTACCAGGCGTTTAGAAGGCCAGTAGATGCGCATGCCATCCTTGGTCTCGTCGTCGTACCCAACGAAGTGGGCCTCAACAGCAGGATTTGTCAATTTAGGTGATTTTGTCTTTTTCACCCAAACCTTCGACCCAAACTCAATGAGATTAGCCAGGTTAGGCTTCTTCCCCGTCCCCATCTCGTACGGCGTCTTCGCCGTGGGCAGCGCGCTCGTCGGGGTGCGATTACGCAGCCACGTCGAGTGTAGCCATGCTTCGGCCCACAGGAATTTGGGAAGGGTGCTCCCGTCGAGCATTGCTCGCGCGCATTCGGTGTGTACGCGGTGGCTTCGCTCCGCGGCGCCGTTTTGCGATGGTGAGTCGTGCACCGTGAGATGCCGAACAGTCCCCTTGGCGCGCAGGTGCTTACCGAACTCGCCAGACTTGAATTCACCGCCGCCGTCGCTTCCGAATATTTCGATTTGACCTTTCCGCTGGACTTTAACTCACGCCTCGTACTCTTTGTACTTGGTGAACGCTTCGGACTTCTTTTTCATGAAGTAAGACTTTTCCTCGTGAGAGTACTTGTCCTGAAACGTGAGGCTGTAGCTGTTCCCACCCAAGGATGTAACCTCGGATGGTCCCCAGACGTCCCCCACAACCTTTTCACCATAGTCCGCGCGGCGCGCGCTTTTGCTCTTTTTAGGGAACGGTTTGCGCGCAGCCTTCGCTCGGGTACAAGACTCGCAGAACTCCGGCTTGGAATCCATGTCAAGCTCAATACCCGTCACCATTCCCTTGCGTACCATCTCGCGTAAGTAGTCATGATTAATGTGACCCATTTTGCGATGCAACTCGGAGATTGACATGAGTTTAGAAGCGCTGGCAGCTACGGGAGTGTCATTTGGTTTCGGACACGGTGGGATAAGTGGGGTGATGCGGTAAAGGCCACGGACGAGCGGTATACGGCCAACAATGCGGGAGTCGGGACGCGGTGTGCCCAGAACACACGTCCCTTCCTCGAAGTGGATGATCCATCCCTTCCGATCAAGACAACTGACCGAAAGTAAGGTGAAGGCGAGATGAGGTGAGTAATACACATTTGTGAATAGTGCGCGGGTCGGTTTCTCGCCATCTCCCATCGGGAGTAGGACTTTCAAGTCCCCTCGACCTGTCGCGTTGAACGTGCGGCCATCGGCGGCGCGTATCGGGATGGGTGGAATCTCCACGAGATTGATGAAGTTGGAGCGGTCCGGGGAGAAGTGGCGCGTTGCGCCGGCGTCAATGAGGATATCGCGTTTAGAGGAAGTCGATGTTGCCGACAAGGCTTCATCGTCAGCGTGTTGGAGGGAGGTGAGAGTGACGACACCCGGCTCGTCATCGACGATGTCGGTGAGGATTGACGACGCAGCTACGCTGTATTCGTCGCTGTCGCTGTCGTCCTTCGCGGCGCTATTAGCGCTGTCGGAGGTTTTCTTATCCTTCTTCCCTTTCTTCCACGGCGCCTGACCTTCCTTTCCTCCCCCTTTAGACCAGCAATCCGCCTTGCTGTGCCCAGTACGACTGCAATTGTCGCATTTCACGTCCTTCTTGCCCCCGCGCTGCCCTCGTCCCTTGCCTTTCGCTGCCGCGGCTGCCATAGCAGTTTGCTCGGTAGCGTTATCGATATTCTTCTGGACGGTGCTTTCGTCAGCCGTCTCGTATATCTCCTGGATCAGCGCGTCACTAGTGAGTGTGCGGCCAGTCATACGTGAAGTCGAAGAAATGGTAGAAAGCAGAGGGCGGAAATCATCGGGGAGCGAGGCCTTGATGTACGTGGAGAAGGCGTGGTCGGTGATTGGGGCACCCATGGCGGCAAGCGCCTCTTTGAGTCGCTGCATCTCGGTGATGTGCTTGACTACGTCGTCGTCGGCGAGACAGCGCATAGTCTGGAGGCGGGTGAGCGTATCCATTTGGACCATCTCCCCCTTGTTCTCGAAGATGTTGGTGAGTGCTATGATCATTAGCTGCGCGTTTGGCTGAGTTTTAATGCGCATGAACGTAGCCTCGGAGACCGTCTCGTATATGATCTGACGGACTTGAGCTTGCTTTTGCAGGTACTCATCCAACTTGTCCTCGTGTGCCTCTAACTCATCCTCCGACAGGGGTGCAAGCCGATTCGGCAGGAAAAACTCCCCGTCCCGTTCTTCGAGTGTGGGTGGCACTCGGACAGTCCCGGTAACGTGTCGACGCAGACCCTTCGCGACGATCGCGTTCATGGCCAGGTCCTTGTAAGTCCCCCAGTTGGATCCGTCATCTTTCAGCTTGGGAAGCTTAGTGATTTTCAGGGAGGACGACGACACGTTGGAGTCGGGCTCGGGGCCCATAACCTCTTGCGGGTATGGAGAACGGCGAGCTAGATAAAAGATAGAGAGAGCTCAGTGGGCGTTCGGTAGACAACCAACTAAATATATTGTGTACCTAGATAAAAGATAGAGAGCTAGGTACAGTGAGTGAACAGTATATACAGAGATATAAGGAGTGTACTCACAGCTCAGTGGGCGTTCGGTAGACAACCAACTGAGCTGTACGTAAGGCGACTGCAAAAATGTAGCGAGGAATTATACGACGAACTAATTAGGAAAGTAGATCCGTAAAGTAAAGAAGTAAAGGTAAGGAACGTCTGTAAGTATGTACCTCAACATACTTATCCCGAGCCTCAGCCCGACACAAAGGCTCTCGCCAACCTCCGTGCCATATTTCCAGCCGGGCCCGGTCAACCCTTCCTTCTACCAGGGACAACCTGGGCAAATCGCTCCTCAGTATCATCCCCAGCAGTACGTTTCCCTGTCTAAATTTGAGACTCAACGCTGACGTGCAACAGAGCAGCGTCCGGGTCCGGCCATTCTGCCCATGGCTCTGGATCCAGTGGATACTCCTACGCGGCGGCCAGCGCTGGGCACAGGTGCTTCTTCGTCGACGCTCCAGTCTGAAAGCGAATCACTCACACAATGTCATTACATAGCTCAGCTCCGTATATGCCAGGCTTTGCTCCATACCCCGGGCCACAACAGTACGCGCTGCGGCACATACACTGTGCGAAGTATTTGTCATGAAATTCAAAACAATAATGAGGAATTTCAAGATTCCTGATGTTTTGTCATGAACCACATCATGAAATTCAAGATGCCTTTCACGATGCTCAGAAACTCATTTTTACATTAGTTGATGAGCATATAAATTCATGACAAAACATCATGAATTTCATCATGCAAGACTGTCGAATTTTTGCTAAGTCCACTAGCCAGGTTGTTGAGTACAAAATGTACTCAATATCCTACTCACACATCATCTACCCCCTCCCTAATGTAAAGAGGTGGCCAAAAGGTGGGTCAGTAATATCTGGAACGGGTTCAGTCGTCGGATTCACTCGATGTAGCTGCATATATGGTGTAATATGCTACTGTTAACAATTCCATCTTGGCTGACTTGGATGTATGCACCCGGCTGCCTTTGTCAGTGACTGCATGAGGTCGTGTGTTCGAGTCTGTCTGGTGTCGATATATTTCTTTCATATTTTTGCTCCTTTTCACTGCCAAAATCATGATGTTATCGTTATGAATCCACAACAAAACATCATGAAAATAACGTCATGAATGTTCCCATAACCGTAATGAATTTCACGATGCACTTTCATGATGTTGCGTCGTGAATTTCAAGAGTGCATCATGAATTTCGTGACAATTCATCGTGAACTTTCTAATGAATCGTCGTGAAAAACATGAGGAATTTCATGATACTTTGACTGCACAGTGCATAATGTTCAGTCCGCCGTGACTGAGAGCTTTACCATTGACAGGACTGTGGCTGACCCCTACGAATATAGCGTCGACACCTATAATCAACGCATGCGCCGCGACAGACGGGATCCCGCTAGCCTATGGGAGTACTTTTGAGGGAAATGACGACGACAAGTGACTCCAAAGCGCGTTTGATTTACTTTTCCCCCCCCCAAACCACATGATGCATTCCGTCTTGTACTGTCTTCTAACGCTGTAATCTGACTGTAAAGAATCATTTTCTGTGTCTGTTTCCCATTTTGGGATCACAAAATTCTGTTCGATTTACATATGCGCATCCAGCTCTTCCCCCTTTTTCGCCTGGGCAAAGTGTGGCTTCAAGGAACGGGTCTCAAGCCGACTGCCTTCGTTTAGCACTGGACTGACGAGTCATTGAGATCAGATTGCCGGGCTGAATATTGACGGAATCTAGCCGTCGCACGAGTTCCTGCCGCGGGTTGCCTGTTTTGAGTAGCTAAGACTCATGAGTGGAACAATTCAATTCCAATTTGCCGGCCGAGCTCGTAGATTCGAGATTAAGTATCCCGCACCAGGCATCGACCCTTGGAAGGTTCGTAACGGCGTTGTAGGTGACTGGATGACCTGTGAATAACGAGGGTTTATATAGGTCACAGGTGGGAGGAATGTAGTATGTACTGGTAAGATTCAGCAGCGATCGATATGAGTTCCAGGGAGGTCGAGCAAGAAATGGGACAGGAAGAGCGAGCCGGGAGGGTCATTCTTTCAGCCTTCAGCACTTTCAGTCTTTGGTGCAGCAAGAAACTTGAATTTATTGCGACGAAGGCTCCAGAATACTTAATCAATAACGTGTGCATTCAAGATTCGCCGAAGTTGCGGTCTGGCAAAAGTATTGGCGGCAGAATCATTGAGTTGGTGTCACAGTAACAGAGGAAGAATGCAGAAAGAACCCAGAGAATACTTAGTCGTTCCAATTCAAGCAATAAAAGAAAAATACAGCGGAAAGGTCGAGAAGAAAGAGATCAAGGCGTGTCATCAAATACGTAGGCTTGGACATTGAACCGTTCGAATCCAAGCTGTTTCATTGAAAGTTGATGCACCCAAGATGCACCGCATGACAACAGCACGACTGAATCGTAGCCGGTATCGGAGGGGAGAGCGAGCATTGGTACTCGCGGTATCTCAAGTTTAAGAGACGGCTTGGAAAGCACTGCAGAGCCGCCGGTGAAGGAGTCGCAAAAAAACGAGGTCATGGTTGAAAGCAAGGAACGCGTGTTGCCAGTTGTTGATTTTGGAAGCTGATCAGCGTGATCTTCGGTAACCCTAACCCTTCGCCAGTGTGACCTCCTCTTCTCCTCAATAACCACCAAACTCGCTTCTTTGGCCTCAAGAGGTCTGCTATACGACCCAGCTGGATAAATTTGCAAAATATCAACGCTGAAACCTGGTTGCCACTGGTAGGTCGCCTATTTTGATTGATCTTTGCGTCGACTCAATTTTTCTAGCTCCAAGTACTTACCTGCCGTGTCTTGGAATTCAATTTACATATTCGAGTCGACCATTACCAGCCTCGTCGACCTCTTTATGCGCAGCATGAACGACGCTTTGTTGCAGCAAACTCATTCACATCTATCGTCGACGTCTACCACCTCGCATGCCTCTCACCGCACCCACCGCGTCGGTAGCAAGCTTCCAACGACATTTTAAGGCGACATTCCGTCGTCCCCTGTGCCCTGCTCGTCCCTCCCCTCGTGACCCGACGGCAAGCTCAAAGATCTAGCACGAAACTCACTGGGTGGCTTGCTGGAAAGAATTTCACCCCACTGACGGACATGAGCTTGGGAGCAGTATCGAGTGCTTCTGCGAGTGAGTAAAATCCTCATTCACTTACTCACTTTCCTTCGTTTCGATTCGTCGATAAACTCGTCCCTTGACCGTGTCTTTGTTCCTACTTCAAATGATACATATTTCACTTGATGCTGACCCTTCTTCTCAGCTCACCCCTCTCCTGATCCCATTTTTGTCGGGCTTGAATCTCAAATACCCTCAACAGCTACTCACACCTCCGCCGTCACCTCTCCTGCATCCTCCTCTCCCTATCCTCTCCGCGCCCATACTCCCGCAGCGCCTGCTCTTCCGATTCACGTCAACGCCGACCTCTCGCCTCCGCCGTCCCTGTTATCATTGACACCTCAATTCATCGGACGAATCCTTGGATTAGGATAATGCCTCTCTCGCGACGTTATTTTCTCCATGGCACCCCTAACCGCGATGTCGACAGCAAGATTCACGCAGCCGCCGGTGAGGAGGAAGACGGTGAAGCAGCGGATAGCGAAACGAGTACGACTCCAGCCTGGCACGCAAACCCCAAGCCCGAGCCTGATCGACGCCGCGGCTTTGAGCCTTCGAAGCCTACTTCTGGAGGCGGTGGCGGTGGGTTCACTGGGGAGGTTTACTTGACAAGGAGCGGTCTGGTCGGTTTCCTGTCACCGCCTCCGCCACCGAGTACGGTCCGTCGGAAACGTGCCGCCGTCGAGCGCGTCACGGAGAGCGGTAACTGCGTCGAGTTTGGTGAGGGGGATACAGGTGTGGGGGTGAAGAGAGATTTGCTGGATGACGGATTCAGGGCGGTAGCGGTCATTGGTAGGAAGCGCGAGTGCGAAAGAGGCGGAACGCGCACCCTTTGAAGTAAATGGTGTCTCTCGTTTCCGTCGCAGATACTGAGAAGAATCAGGACAGGACACCGGTTCTGGCCTGCCTGAATGCACCACCAATCACCATCTCCCCTTTCCCGGGGTCCCTTGCACTTCCACCGCAGCGCACAAGACCTGCCGCCGGCGTTCGTCAGGCGATATCGCTGACAATGAATCCATCGCGAATCGCGATAGCGTTCTTACCAAGGATATGGCTGGGATGCTAGGTAGCCTCGCGCTCGTCAGCGTTGACGTGGAGATTGATTGAGCCGGGTGCGGGTGGAGATGTATCTGGCGAGGTTGGTACCCGCCGTCTACGTCGTATTGCATGTTGCGAGCGGAGTCGATGTCAAGATTCAGGCGCTTTGTCATTTACTTATATTTTCTCCCTTTTCTTTTGACTCGCGCCGATCTCACTTATGATTATTCGCATTCCTCTACATCTATCCACACACCTACAGTACTCGCCTCACCTGATATTCGCAGTGTACTATGTACAATGCTAATCTGCGTAATCTCATATCATGACTGAACGAGGCTCAAGTGACGACCGGGGCAACGCAGTATTGAGGTACAGTATAGAGTCATGTCAACCGAGGAATGGGATGTACATGTGGATACGGAGGACAGAATAGCGGGATAGGAGCGGGAAAAACGTCGTATGGTCGCGGTGAACGGACGCGAGTGTAGGTAGTTAGGGAGGAGGAAAGTAAGCTAAGCTAAGTGTAGCAAGAAGGGCGAAGGAAATACCAGACATAATCGACTCCAGGATAAATGTGGGCGCACAGTCCCGCCACGACGTGACAGAGCACCAGCAGCGGTACGTGTAAGTATTGGTCTGCGACGGTAGGAATGTATCCGAGTCAAATCTTTACGGTCCAATCAGCATCAATACCAAGCTAATATCCAAGACCTGACTCACTGTAACGGTATGCCCATACGTCGATCGCGCGCGATTGCGGCCTCCTCGTCATCCAAGCTCTTCCACCCCCCTACATTTCTGCATTCACAGCAACACGCCATAAACGCGAGACGACCTCGAAGAGGCGTCCACCGCATTCCCCCTCTCCACCCTCTTCTCCATCTCCATCCCCCGCTCATTCCACATCCCATTTCTCCCCCTCAATCATCGATCGCCACATCCCGCGTCCCCAAATCCCACCCTCCCTCGGCATCCGCTCGACAAAGACGAGCCGCCGATCCTGGGCATGCACCTTGTCTTCGCCCTCCTGCATCATCCCATCCCCGCAACGTCCCAGCCAGCAGGCCACGCCATACACAAGCGTAGTACGCCTTGTGCGTGCGTACCCCTCCCATCTTCCCGCCCTTGGCCCTCCACCGCCGCCTCCACCACCTCACTTCCCAGCTCCCTCCGCCCCATGTACCAATTCTAAACGGCCTCCGACGGAATTCCTCTTCCCAGATTGAGAGCAGCTCGTCGGCCTCGCGGCCCACCCAGACTCGACAAGGGGCCGTATTAAGGAGGACGACGAGATTAGCGCGAGTGGCGGGGGCGTACGTGAGCGGAGGAGGAGCGTCACCGCTGGACGTCGAGGTGAGGGGCAAAAGCGAGTTGTCGGCGGCGGGGGCTGACGAGACTGGGCGGAGGGGTGCGTGCGCGACGCAGATGACGCAAAACGTCGGGGCGAGGCGCGAGTGGGGTGTCGGCGGCGGCGGCGGCGGCGGCGACGAGGTAAGGTGGACTGAGTATGCAGGCGAGGCGAGGGTGAGGGCTTGTATCATATCGATGAACCCATGTGCGTAGACGGAGGAATATTTGAAAAGGGAGGTACGATTGGAATACAAAGATATGTCGAGCAAAGGAGGGACTTGCATGAGGGGAGGGGCAGGCGGGGGAAAGTGGTTCGTGAGGCGTAGCTGATGACCGGAAGAGGTGGATGAAAGGGGAAGAGATTCATTCGCGAAGAGGAGAGTGAGCTGACTACTGAGTAGATGGGGTGGAGAAGAAGACGAAACGGATGCATGGAAGGTAAAAGCGAAGATGTGGTGACGATGTACGAGATGGGTGGAAGGTAAGTGAGACGGGTAGCAAAGAACGCGTGGAGGAGGGAGGATAATGGTATAGTATAGTGACGGGAAATTGGGTGCGTCGGTGAGGCAGGAAGAACGAGAGGAAATGACCGACATTGGAGTCAAGTACCCCGCAGGAAGCTCGCACCATGGCGACAAAGGAACCGCAAACGCGGCTGGCGCGACCGTCGGTGACGGTGGGAGCGCGGAGAATTAGGGCGGACGTGCGTGCGGCTGACGCAGCGGGTCGAATGGCGAGGACCGGATGCACTGCTCGAGGCATGCGTGGGCGTCGGTGAGAAGGAGCGTTATCGTGGAGTCAGCCTATGCCGCTGAGGATACCCCAGAGGATAGGTGCGAGTGGATCGATACAATACGAAGAAGAATCCTGACGTGTCGGGGGATCGGTCTTCTGTGGATCGAGATGCAAGGGGCGCTGCTAGACAGTGAAGTTGAGGTTCATTGAACACAGTAGAGGAACACAGGCTTGTGGCTTCGGGGATGTGTTAGCGGAAGTGCATTGGAAGTATCGAGCATAACACACCAGCATGAAGAACTCGCGGTCATTTCAAGGCGGCGTCTCGATACATCTAACGTCGTGGTAAAGAATAGGGAGTATATTGCAACATGTGCGAGCGATGGGTCGACAGAGAACCCGTGGAGGTCGCTGGCGATAATTATAATGGAGGTATGTTAGCATCGAGGTCGCCGAAGATATCGATAATTGAAGCATACCAGCAAGTAAAGCATTAAAAGTTGGACCATGGCGTTCAGTGACTTCAGCCAGTCCAGCTACCTCCGTTGTGAAGCAACTCGTCGTGGCGCGAAGTGTACCAGAATCCACAAGGAAATCGCTGAGCATAAAAAGACTCAGCATCGTCGCGGTAATGAGAATGAGAAAGGAGGAGACGCACGCAGCCATTCGTAGCCACCTGAAGGCGCATCAACATCGCCTGTGCTGGCTCATCTTCATCGGGGGATTCTGATGATGAGTTGCTGTCTTCCGAATCGCACTGAGCAGATACGGAGATGAACGTCCCATTCCATGGGTGTTAACATTGAGAGAAGAGAAGACAGCGTTCATAGAGGGCTAGCATAGGAATTCAAACCCGAGAGATGTCGTTGGAATTGTGCTCGTCGAAATGTGAGCCACCCGAATCGCGATGTGACATCTCCCAAAGCCTATTCGAGCTTCCATCGGCGGAAAGCCAGCTACTGTACGAGCAAAGAATTCATGAAACGTAGCAGTCGCCGAGAGCGTTGAAGCCAGAGGAGGACTGCTTGGACGTCGTCGTCGACGTTGACGTGGTCGATAGTGAGGACGTTGACTGACGTTGATCAATCAAAAGTGCCACGTGATGCCATCGATCGCGTACACAGACACAAATAACGCGTCGATTCACACTGCGTTCTTGTTTTATTCGGGATCGGAAAGTAGAGAATAAAGCTAAGAGACATATGTTTCTAGTTAAGGCTCAAAATTTCACGCTATTCTCGCTACCACAACGTATTGCGTCAATTCAAGAGATGTCTTTGTTCGTGTTTGCCCATCTGATGCTCGACTCGCTTGTTCTCCTTTTGCTTCCCCCCACCACAGGCGAAACCTGAACTTGCGGGCAGCCCTGATCCGTCTCGTTTGCCTGCACGTTGAAAGCTGGAACTTCTGCTCAAGTGCTGTGCGTCGTTCGCGCCCCTTCCCTCCTGACAGTGCTGCTGCAGCTGCATCGACGGTGTTGACTTAAGATTTCGACGTGGATGTGTCAAATTGACGCGACTCGAACCTCAGGCTCTTCCAAGACCTTTTGACCCATAGGAGGAACGCTCTTTCTCTGGGAACGACGTCGCAGTAAGGGTTTTTATCTGCAAGAACGAGCGTAGATCTGCTGCTTCAACCTTTAAACCGCTTCGCTGCTCGAATTTCTTGACTGTGAATCGCCGTCTCAAATAGTCTAACACACACTGATCTTTCGATAGCCGAGATGTAATCGCGCTTGCTGGGCAGCAATCTTGGCCACAATGTGATCTAGGCAACACTCTCAGATTCTTCACCACTACAATTAACGTGCTTTCCGAACATCACCTCCACTTGACGACTTGTCCACCGCTCATAACCTAAAGTTTGAGTTTCTGAATCAATTTTCGTACGTCTCGATCTCCGTGACGGCCCCAAGCGCAGTCTGACCATATTGATTCAAGGAATACCGTCTCAGAATCCATCGGCCACATACGTACGGATTACCCAATATAATCGAATGTCACCTTCCCTTGACCCCTCTCGATGATATGCAATTTTTCATTTCTTCCCACTATCATGGATTTGTTCCCTTATCTCGAATTCGCCTGAATAATAAACCCAGAGAACTGCGCTTTGGCTCAATCAACCCGCATTGAGCGCCACGCGCAATTTTTACGCCCTCGCATATCGGTCTCCCCCGTCGGTCTCCCGCGACAGCTCTACTTCAAGACACGGCAGCAACGAGGACTTTATGTGTTGCTGTGTTGCATTCGAGGCTGTGATTCGCCGCTCCGTCTGCTAGTGAGTTCATCCTCTACAGCCTTTCGTTGTTCTTGCACAATCTCTCGCGTTTCAACCGGGCTGACCGTCAACACAAACTGGTCTCAGGTGCATACCACTCTTTCTATCAGAAAGTTTCAGCGGGATCAATCTCAATGTCAAAGCGGCGTGAGTGCTCTCCGCGAAAGGTTGGCCGCGTGTACTGCGACTGATATAGAGCTTCCTTCCTATCAGACACAGCCCGGCTCCCTCCCACCGTCCACATCCTCATCCTCATTGTCCCAGCAAAGATCGATTCAGGTCGCAGCTTTCCCCAAAACACCGTGATGGACGCAGAATCGCAAAGACTCAATCGGAGAGATGGTGAGCATTTTTTTTCTTTTCAATTTCTACTTCATGATCGTGATAATGCATCGTGAAGGGACCTCCGATGGGGAACATGACGACGAGGGTCCCGCCGCACCCTCGTCCGCATATGTCTCTGAGGCAATGGACAAAGAAGCGCCAGAACTGGAGGCAGAGGGTGGGCGTTTTCTTTCTACTGCCTTCTGGATGACCGAACATCGTATAGCAATCTCTGAGAGGAAACACGACGATGAAGCAGGTGCCAAAATCTGGTCCGTGTACATCTCCGAGGCAGACAAATATGACAAGGCATTAGTTGAAAGCTGGAAAAATGACATGGACGGAATGTTGATTTTTGTGAGTATTCAGAAGTTCTATTCTATATCGTATCTCAAGCCACAACTAGGCCGGTCTTTTTTCTGCCATTTTATCGGCGTTCCTCATTGAAAGCTATAAAAGTCTCACACCAGACTCGGAAGACCGTACGGTCGCTCTTTTAGGTCAAATATCCACCCAATTAGCAGGAATAGCCAACGGCACCACCATTAATATTCCTCCCCCCGAACCATTTCTGGTTCCTATGTCATCTCTTGTCTGCAACTTGCTTTGGTTCACCAGCTTGGGACTCAGCTTGTCCAGCGCCCTGATAGCGACCTTAGTCGAGCAATGGGCAAGGGATTTCAGGTATAAAACGGACATGTGTTCCTCACCTGTCATCCGGGCTCGCATCTTTGCATACCTATATTACGGTCTCAAGCGATACAAAATGCATGCTGTGGTGGATCTCATTCCATTCTTACTTCATGCCTCTCTGGTTCTGTTCTTCGCGGGACTCGTTGCATTTCTGGTTCCAGTCAATCATGGCGCGATGATCTTATTGATTGTCCTGCTGGGTGTCTTGATGTTTGTGTATGCCGCCCTTACAGTATTTCCCCTTCTTTATCACGATTCTCCATACAAGACTCCCCTCTCGGCTGGCTTGTGGCGTATTGTGCAACACCTCCGAACCCTCTACCCTGGAGCCAAAGTCAGCTGCCTATCTTCCTCAATGGTAGATGCTATGAATGAGACTGCTAATTGCTCATCGCCTCATCGCGAGGAGCGTGACCGCAGTGCACTCAGCTGGACGGTCAAATCTCTGTCAAATGACGTCGAGCTCGAGCCTTTTCTTGAAGGCATACCAGACGCTCTTTACAGTTCGGGCCCGCATGGACGCCGAAGGGCCTATGACAAGCAAATCGAGATTCTTCTCAGGGACTCCAAAGTTCAACTCCTCAAGCGAACAGAAAGCTTTCTCCGAGACTGTGACAGTGATTTGACGACACCAGAGACACAGACTCGACGGCACATCACTGCATTGAAGGCCCTATGGGCAATTGCTGCTACTCTCCCAACTGCGGGCCAGCTGATGATTGAGTCTTCAGCACAATTTGACTGGCTCCTAGTCCGGAAATCGGTACTACCAGGAATCAATTGCTTTCAGGTTTCTGCTCGTGCAGCGTTATATCTCAATGTTGTCATGGCGTTGTTGAGCGAGGTAGATGCTCACCTCCAGGTCCTCACCAAGATCGAGCAAGGCCTACTTCCAGGTGATGTTTACTCACTAGAACTCTCCCAAGGAATGCAGTTCAGTGCAACCAGATTGAAAAATTTCATCTCCCAATCTCAAAAATGGCACATTGATATGGAAGAGTCGCTACTTCGGATGGCACCCGAGGTCGAAGGGCTTGTCGCGGGTGTCAGCATGAATGAAATTGGCTCTTCAAGTTGTCCCTCAATTGCTGCATCCAGCTGTCGCACAGCGCGTTCCGCATTACAGTCCCTACAACACATACTCATCCACATACAAGACACAGTTCATGCTGACTTTTTGCGGAATGCTGCTGCTCAGGAACCACAGTCCTATCAGTTTGATGCAACAGAGTCCCTCTTCACGTCTCAGACATCATCTTACAACAAATTTGAAGGAGTCTTATTTGCCCGAGCCTTTGACGGGATTGCCATGGACAGGCTAGTACCAGTTCTGAATCGCCCATGGCCAATGGCAATATCAGAACATGCTGATGAAGTTTTGGGAACTCTGCTCTTACTCATTGTCATGTGGGGGCGCGGAATGGATGGTGCTGTCATACATGTTCCATGGCAGCTTGGATGGTATCTTTCACAGCAACCATATGGTACACAGTCAGCTGTTTTGCAGAAGTGCAACTATCTGCATTTGTGCCACTGTTTGATGGCACAAATCAACCGAACACCCTCCAATAACGTTCACACTATCAAGGGAATATGGCTTGTTGCATCTGCAATGGTGGGCCAGCATCCTCATAAGGACCAGCTTGCAAGACCGTTGAAGCTCAACCCAGAACTGCCTTGTTATCCACAATTGTTTGAACAGATCTTGGAGACATTGCATCCTTTTGTCTCATCTGTTGTGGAAGTACGCTCAGCAATTCCCCTCATCCAAACTTATGTGTTGAACACAATGTTTCCCGAGCTATTGGACTTGCACAAGTGGAAATTTGAAGCAGATACACTCGTCCTGCTCCATCCGTTCTTTGCAAACCTCCATCCTGCGACGTCAATGTCTGTTTTGGATCTCCGGATGGCCATCCTCTCAAACTTCATCAGTGGATTCCACAACAATCAGATGCCTTACAATGCCGCAGAAACCCTAAGGATGCTGACACAGTTTTATCCTGAATCCCCGGGTGTCAGTCTTTCGCTGCAGTTGTGCTTTGCCGAAAATTGGAACACAGCAATCAGAACAACAACGGAGGAGGAATGCTTAGCCATGCTGGGATGGACCATATTGGATTCACATCTGTTTTTCACCTATCGAGCGAGGATTGCGTCACAGGGAGACAGGCAATTTTGTTGGCTGAACGACACAAGTGCTGTGCAGATAATCATCGCAGGGTTGGATTTGTGGGGGGAGAAGCTCAATCGCGATCTCGAGCAATTGAATAGATATAAAAGTATATTCAATGCAGTACTGGATGACCTAATTGATACCAACAAGGGACACATTGATGGAGGTACAGCCGAAGTAGTTGATGAGTGATACCGGTACTATGTATGTCTGAAAATTTGGAAAATGGAGGAGGAGGGAAGTGCTTTGAGGGAAGGAAAGAGACAAGCATAAATGGGCGGCATGACAGTGGCAGGAGACGTAAGGAAAAACAACAGGGGAAAGGCATAGTAGCATCATGCACGTGTATATTGATAGATGAAGGAGATTGGAGGAAACAAAACAAGATAGTGACGTGAGGAAGAACCAGAATGATAATCTCATGCGGTGAAGATAGAGAGAGATCATGAAGCGCCACATATTGGGTGTGTTTCCGCTCTGTTTCCAAAATGGTGTTAAGGTGTGCTGTGGATGTAGCACGTGTCGGCAGGGGTGTAAGCATTGTTGAGGGCAAGAACAAATCCCGAGGCATAAACTTAATGTGGCAGCACGCAAGCAACGAGGGCGGGTTTTAGCCTATGAGCTCAGACGAACAATGTTAGCACTAGAGTGTTTAGCACAATGATATGCGTGCACAATTTTGTGCCTATTCATGTAGCTTTTGTAGTGAATTGTGGCACAAATACCCCTACTAGCTGCATGACACTAAAAGCTTTACTCAACTATCAATGTCAGTACCTCTGTTTAGGGTAACCTGAAGGAGGATCAGAGTGAGCTCCGAGCTGCTGGTAGTAAATATCACAAGAGATAATCATAGAGGTCCTTCTAACTCAAAAAGATCATCACTCTATCTCACAGTTTTCCACTTGGATCTTCTGTTAGACCCAACGTGAAAGAATATTAAAATTTTTGCCAAAGGTTTTGGTGAAGACTTGGTGAAAAGAGAAGGAATTCTTTCACCAATATTCTCACTTGCGACTTTCAAATTCTCAAGTAGTGTTACGCAGGAGAACAAATTTCACTCGCTTCTCGGACCAAAATTCTTCGAATGGCGCAAATGGTATGGCAACATTTTCATACTACATACACGTGAGTATGTACATGGCTATCCTTAATTTGTCTAACACTATTGATCCACATTTTCTTTGAGGATCTCTTCAGACTCCACGATTTCTTCTCTGCTATTCTCAATGTATTCTTGAGCACCTCTGGCAAGCAGGATTTGTTCCACAATTGGGTATCCCTGCTCCCGAGCTGCCTGAAGAGCAGTTTGATATTCCCCTTCCACTTCATTCACCTCTGCACCTCTGTTGAGGAGCATCTGCACAATGCTTTCATGCCCCTCATATGCGGCACCGTAAAGGGCAGTTCCAGAGTTGCCTCCCTGAGCATTCACATCTGCGCCTCTGTCAAAGAGCATCTGCAAAATGTTTTCATGCCCTTGATATGCTATGGCCAGCAGGGCAGTCCCAAACTCACCTCCCTGAGCATTCACACCTGCACCTCTGTCAAGGAGGATCCGCACAATGTTTTCATTTTTTGCACATGTTGCAATCTGAAGGGGAGTTTCATACTCGCTTCCCTGAGCATTCACATCTGCGCCTCCATCAAGGAGCATCTGCACTATGGTTTCATGCCCCCAATATATCGCAGCTTGCAGGGCAGTTCCATACTCGCCTCCCTGAGCATTCACGTCGGCGCCTCCATCAAGGAGCATTTGAACAATGTCTTCATGCCCAGAATCTGCTGCACCATAGAGGGCAGTTCCATACCCTCCCTGAGCATTCACGTTTGCACCTCTGTCGAGGAGCATTTGCACAATGTCTTCATGCCCAGAATCTGCTGCACCATAGAGGGCAGTTCCATACCGCCCTCCCTGAGCATTCATGTCTGCACCTCTGTCGAGGAGCATTTGCATGATGTTTTCATGTCCAAAAGATGCTGCAGCCTGGAGGGCAGTTCCATAGAATCCTCCACATGTGTTAACATCCATGCCTAGGTCAAGTAATAATGCAACCATTTCTTTGTAGCCATTATATGCAGCGGTTTGCAAAGGATGTGTTGTCACATCCAATTCAGATCCCTGATTTGTCATGAATTTTACACTTTGTGGTAGATTTGCAGCCACTGCAACCCATAAAGGGGAAGGAGAATCAGGCCACCACCAATAGGTCCAAGGACAGCAATTCCAGTCTCGTGTCCCAAGCTTTCTCCTATAGGTATGTGCTAGTTCCAAAAACCCAATCACCTCATCTTGAAGTTGCTCTTCACACAACTGAGCATGAATCAAAATATATTGACAGTAATTCATTAGTGGATACTGGCATTGCAACTCCTTCAGTTGTTGGTCTTCATTTTCAGCCACAAAAGGATCAAAAGTATTGAGCCCAATTCTTGCAACCTCTTTGAAATTGAGATATGTAAACAGGGATCTGGTAATCTGAACATGTGCAAATGGGAATTCCTGTTGCTGAACTTTATCAAGATAATTCTGTGCTGTAAAGTGGACCAGCCGCACTAAAGAGCTTTGTTCATCAAGGATAATCAGACCAGTGCACAGATGAATGATATTTTGAATCCTAGTTATCTTGTCTTTGTTCAGGATTGTTGTTCCTGGTTCAATGGCTATAGCCTCACAGAGCTCCATTGCTGTTAATGGTCTTTTTGCATTTGCAACCCAAACAAGTGCTAATTGTGCAATATGTTTTTGAGTATCATGTAGGCACTTGATCCGGGATAAGATGTTCTCATATGTGTGATGGAGATCTGTGGGTAGAGTTTCCAGTGCATGTTGTAGGGCATCTATGTTTGGAGCTGCATCAAGAGCTTCTAAATGAAGTTTAGCAAGTAGAAACCTAGTAAACAAGACAAGCAATCTGTTAGGATTCAAAAGCCATAAATTCTGCCATCCACTTACATTCCACGAACAGAGTTACACAGAACTGAAAAGATCTTGCTCTCAATTTCTCTGTTATGTGCAATATGTTGAGATAGATGTGGTGAAGCTTCAATTTGTGCCTTGATATAGACTTCAAGATCCTTTGTAGTTGCTTGTATCTCCAATCTGGATATTTGAGAGAATTCCCTGTTTGGAGCAATATGGGGCCTTGCTGTAACCAACAGATTGATGTTCTTTGATAATTTTGTCAAGATTCCAGCCAGACCCTGCCACTCTTTCTCAGGATGCTCGTCTATGGCATCAATGATAATGTAAATCTGTTTGAATCTCTGCAGTGCATGGAGAAGCACTTTCTGCATCTCTGTTGATGTGGGTTTTGTCTTTTTCTCCTCAAGTTGAGCATACAAGTCAGAAGCTGGGCCAAGAGGTTGCTTGAATACCAACTGTCGCCAGAGTGCGGCAAGCAAATTTTCCACTCTTTGAGGGCGAGTTTCTTTATGGTTGAAGTAAATGCATGCTACTCCAATGTCTGAGTTTTTTGCCTGCACCATAGTCAAATGATCAACGACCAAAGATCTAATATTGTATCAAAGATCAGCTATTAGTTGGCATTTAAGGATTTTTGACCCACACAAGAACAGTTTTCCCTGCACCAGCTGCAAGTCGTAGGTAAGTTAAAATTCTCTTTGAATAGCTGGATATTCACATATTCCAGAACACCATAGAACTCCTCCTGTTCCTAGTTCCCATTTTTTAAATTGCGGGTCTTTGAGTAGCCATTCTCCTGTTCCAAGCTGCCGTGTCCTAGAAATATCTTGTTGCCGAATGAAAAAATTGAGAGGAGACAACCACTCGATTATTGCTAGTCGTTTTGCAGCTAGGAATAGCTTAGTTAGGATCGTTCATCAAGCACAGGTTATTACCGTCTATTTGATCCCTAGCAGACACACAATGAAAGCAGATCAACAGTGTGATTCATAAACGCATACCAGAAATCCAGAATCATCCAAGAGTTAACCACATCATGGAACTGCCGCAACACAAGTAGATCCTCTTTCATCTTCTTTTTCTCGAAGAGCCCCCACTTCACCCTTTCAACTGTGTCCTTGGCAGGTTGCAACCTTCTAAGCAACTCTTCCAGAGTTCTTTGAAACTTTGTAAGAGGTGCAGCTATGTTCCTGCGCACTCCCTGAGACGGATTAGCCAAAACACGAAGCCTCAGCTCAGCCAAGAGTGGCTTAAGCCCCTCCAGCTCATCATGAATCTGCTGCTTCTCCTGTGTGGCCCTGTATACATCCTTGACAAGGTCTGTGGCCTTGAGAGCTGTATTGAGGAGCTGAAGAACACTAGAGACAATACCGAGCACTTCTGCCATGGTGGTAAAGGGTGAAGGGTGAGCTTTATCGCTCCACAGCCCTTTTGTCGCCGCCGAAATCGGAGTCGGTGATTAATTATTGGGCTCGGCTGTGTCATATCTCCGGGAGAGTATTGCTGTCACACCGGAAAAGAACAAAAGTTTACGCTCAGGAATGCCTTGCTGACTTCTTCAATTTCCACGGAACTTTCCACTGATCTGCGGAAAAGTGCGGAAATCAATACTTTCTATTGTGTTGGGAGCGCGTTTGACTCTGTTGGGAGCGCATTTGACACGCTTTCCACCACGTAGACTTTTAAGAAGTCTGCAGGCTTCTGCAGGCCTGCAGAAAGCTGCGCGGAAAACAGGCATTTCAGCAAGTCATTCAGCCGATCACGTGATCATAGACTTTTGTTCTTTTCCGGTGTGTGTGGGCATCAAGTGGACATCCAAGGCCCCCTCACGTTTCCTTCTTTCACTCAAATCAAGTCACCAATGAGTAAACATATATTCAAGCCTCAACTAACTACAGACAAAGGTGTTGGATGTACATCATGTCATAGAGATCCTTCCAGTGAGTGTCAACCTCGCACCTATGGATTTGACTACCACAGCAATGACGTACCATAACTCAGGCTCGGCAGGTTCAATAAACTGAGGAACGATCGTTGCAAGTAGCAGGGGTCAACTAACGACAGAAAAAATCAGTACACCAGTCAGAACCAGAGAAAATGACATCATAGAGACCATAAACCGCAAGCTGGCAGGACGAGATTTTCCGGGGTCTGAGACCCAGTGAAAATCCCGTCTGGGCGGATATGCTCAAACATGGGCAGATCTGCTGCATCTGCTGAAATCTGCTGAACAGCACATCAGAATATCCAAGAATTCTATATTTATCCCAACAAACTGGCAATTTCTGAATGAAACTCTTGGCAACCGACTTGAGTCTTGCACCCGACTTCGGAATGCGCTTTCGACGGCTCAACGCACCGTGGGAACACATCCAAGACGCGGCGGGAGACGGTCGGAGTTTGAAATGCATCTTGTTCCCGTACCACCACCATCTCCCCTCCGTCTCTGACTCTCCTCTCTGTCTTGCTCGCCGTCCGCCCGGGTGTCCTGTCTCCTCCGCTGCTGCATCGACCAACTTCTCTTCTCTTCTGGCGGATCTGCACCGTACTCAGCTGGCACCCGCTACGAAAAGCCATCGAGCGAGCGAACAATAATCTCGCTCCCTTTCGCGGCCGTGGCATTGGAGCGAACGATATTGCGATGATTTTACAGGGTGTAACCATGTACAGCTACGGGTGTCGCGTTCCACAGGCAGTAGGCTTCGTTCGTGCGCATTTCTCTCCTATCTTGACACTGTTTCCTTCTCACTTTACACCTGGAGATGCCGATTTCCTCCGTCATACGCTTCGTTGTCCTTCGCGCCCCGCTCTTCAACGTCGTCCATACGAGAAAATGGACTTATATCCTCGACTTACCGCCACCTCCCTCCTCTGCCTGCCTCGTATCCGCCCCACCCCTCTTTTTCCATCGTTCATCTCGTCTTCTATCAAAACTTTGTCGCTCGCCATATCCCATCCGATTGTTTGGAAGAGTCGCTGCAACACAGGTAAGTAAATATCATTTTTATCATTTAAATTGCGCTCTAACCTCCACTCACACCGGAAAAGAACAAAAGTCTATGATCACGTGATCGGCTGAATGACTTGCTGAAATGCCTGTTTTCCGCGCAGCTTTCTGCAGGCCTGCAGAAGCCTGCAGACTTCTTAAAAGTCTACATGGTGGAAAGCGTGTCAAACGCGCTCCCAACAGAGTCAAACGCGCTCCCAACACAATAGAAAGTATTGATTTCCGCACTTTTCCGCAGATCAGTGGAAAGTTCCGTGGAAATCGAAGAAGTCAGCAAGGCATTCCTGAGCGTAGACTTTTGTTCTTTTCCGGTGTGACTGCCGCTTTGGTTCATTGGCAACGCAGCGACAATCGAGCACGGTAAGGTTTCTCGCTGGCTATTGTCGCACGCGTCGAATGTCTTTTCAGGGGATGCGTCGTACATATGTTGTTTCAAGTTGGTATAGACCTCCACGCCGCGACCTCGGCCGTTCTGGGCGGAAGTCAGGGTTTCCCGGGCGATTTTGCGTTGGCAAGGTGAGTCTTTATTTCGCCTTCTCCCCTTATACACGCTAACTGTACTTCCTACCGTACTAGGCGTACCTCGAGCGCGATCCAATTAAGGTGGGTGCGGGATAGCGCCTGTGGTAATGTCTCTTTGATAACCTCTCTCGTGTCGAGTTTTTCCGCTGGATGTAAGTGTTTTCTTCTTGTGTGGACGGAGCTAACGTGCTTTAGACAGTTCAAACTCTCCTCCCCGCTGCGGGAAGCCTGCCGTCTTCCCTCTCTTCAAGTCTTTCTGGTATGTCTACTTTCGTCTCTGTTCCTATTTCTGTTCTGATCACACCTTTCCGTAGTCGGTCGACAGGGGTAGGTGATTGATCTATACTCCATTCTCTTTCTCAATGTTGTCGTTAGGCCTTCTCTACTGACTCCGACACCACGGGCACCCGCAGTACAATCAAGTGTTCTGCTGCAAAACAACACTCAAATCTGGACGTCGTGGGTAGAGGTGGGCATCGCACCAATGGGACTCATGTCTGGCTAACCTTTGCATGAATATATCAGTTCCCATCGCGCGCCATTTGAGGTAAGTTTTATGTCGCCGTCCTAATACTTGTACTGAGTGTTTTACCAGCAGGTGCTGGATTGTACCCTCGTACATGATCGGGACTCGAGCGGTGGCAGGCGGGTCGGGCGGATGGGTCGGTGTGGGTCGGTGTGTGCGGGTTCGTAGTTCGGCGGTTGGACTTGGTATTTTCGTGTACAATTTGTGTATTTGGTAGCTCGAAATGGAATCCCATTGGATTTATTCAATTATATTCAATATATGCGATACAGATAAGCGGGACAGACGGAAGCAGAGCTAAGCATAGCTCAGCATATGGTAGCATCCCAGCCCAGATAAAAAGTCCAGATTTTCTGTTCGAATGTGTTGATGGATGGGCTGAGATGCTCAAATCTGTGTTCCGAAATTGCACAGATTGGAGCGTACCTGGGCAGACCAGCCCAGAAGGGATTCTCACTGGGTCTGAGATGCAAGGTGGAATGATCAGCAAAGTTGATACCAGGAGCAGCATGTAAATGAGTCGCAACAAGAATGAACATTCGAGAATTAGACTACTTATTTGGAATTAGAAAAAGACGTTGGCGCCCATTGATTAACTCTTTCCTGTTACGGTCCACACTAGAAAGACGGCACGACGCAACAAGAAACTGTGAGCAAATGATCAAATATCTGCTTGAAAAACACGCACTCGATACTGATTTGTTGATCATTGAGGTCAGAATCAAAAAAAATCGACTACAGTCGGCGAAATAACTCGTGGACGAGCAAAGCCAGGAAACGGGGGAGGAGGATGTATTAACCGTATGGTCCCTAAAAGGAACCGGCGGTGTGCCGTACTAATACACGTGCCCCACATGTAAACTATGGGGAAATCTAGTCTCTTATAAACAGACATTAGAATACAAGACTCCTCGTACCTGCGGTGTATTATAGGGGAAATCACTAAGAGATTTAAATTGTACTCATTCCAATTATAAGACCCGAAAGAGCCCTATATTGTTATTTATTGTCACTACCTCCCCGTGTCGGGATTGGGTAATTTGCGCGCCTGCTGCCTTCCTTGGATGTGGTAGCCGTTTCTCAGGCTCCCTCTCCGGAATCGAACCCTTATTCCCCGTTACCCGTTGAAACCATGGTAGGCCTCTATCCTACCATCGAAAGTTGATAGGGCAGATATTTGAATGAAGTCCGTAGCATAAGATGGAACTTGGATTGCGATCGAGCCCAACAAGATGTATCGAACAATGAGTGTTGGACTAAAAATAAAATGAAACGCTTTGGAAGCTTATATCCAAAAGGTGGAATACTTGGTGCTATATGACTCCGGAGATGTCGAATGCAGAGCAGCACAGCGCTTCAACCGACCTCAAGATATGAATTTAAATGAGCCATTAGAGGTGACGCAGTATGAAACCCGAGAGCACGAACCATGGTTCAAAACAGGATGTGCGTAAGGAAAGACCATGAAAGAGTGAGTATCTGCTTCTGAAAAGACACAGCTTATTTGAAATAGGGCGAGTGATACATGAGTCGCGAGAAAAACGTCAAGACGAGGAAATCATACCAAGTAACATGGTCATACGAAACAGGAGGCAATACTTGAGAGGTAACATCGAATGTGGAGGGAGGAAGCAGTGAGAACGAGAGGGATCATTACCCGCAAGGCGCATAAACAAGGTAAATCGTCATTTGCGGCGGTGGGAAGAGGCAGAAGTACGGAACGAATGACAAGAATTGAGAAGGGAACAAACGAGGCGGGTGGGTACATGTAAGTGCGTTTGAGGCGGCGTTAACGTTGCGAGATAGCCGTTGAGGGATGGAGCATGAAAGCTACGGTTTCTATAGCGCGGAGATGAGTGGGAGAGAGGGGAGCCTAAAGGCAGGAGTACTGGGTGCCTCAAATTGACCGAGTTGATCTCACGAAACACGAAGTCGATGGGGACGATGACGACGATCAAGGTATTCTACCGACGGCGTGAAGCGGCAGCAGTCGACGAAGCAGATCGTAGCAATGGTTGGGAGCGAAGTCGATAAAGGAGAGCCGATGGCGAGCAGGAGAGCGAGCTATTCCGAAACGCTAACATGTCAGTCGACGGAAAGTGAAGATAAGAATGAGGCGTACCAGAGACATTGCAGCGCGCACGAGCTCCGTCCAATACCCGCTATCAACGCATTGTCTCCAATCATCAGCCCAAGATTAGGATGATATCGCAAAAGGAAAACCTTGTTCTTTTCGACGACGGTGAGCCTGGTATTGTTAACAAAGGCGAAGGAAGATAGACAACGATCTGAAAAAGATTTGAGACGGAATGGATGAAAGAAGAGAGGGTTTCTGCACGCACGGACTCTATGTTATAACCCTGCCTAGTACCACTATTCATTATCCTCCTCGCGTCTCGACTTGGAACTTGGAAGCGAGTCGATGGAATCAAAGGTTGGCGGTGCTGCAGCGACAGGTCGAAGATGGGTTGCAAGCGCGAGTTGGGTTGGCGCGTCTGTGAGGGTTTGCAGGAGGGTAGTTAGCGGGAGAGCGTTTAAGAAAAGTAATAGCCGAAGAGCATAGGCAAGAGGGCAGGCGGGAGGCAGCAGCGGAAATGGTGGTGGTCAGAAAGAAAGAGTGAAGCATGACTTGACACGCGTCATCCACGTCACAGGCTCGATACTCAAGACATGAGTGGCTTGCTGTAAAGACTGCAGGGTTGGGCGTTTCTTGAATGCAAATTCTGGAGAGAATCTTGGGCGTCGACTTGGCGTCGACAATGAGCGACGCGTCAAAGCCTCGAGCCGCCTTGCCGGCATCTTCCCAGGTTGTCACAGCCACATCCGTTCAGATCCGCTCCGGCTCGGATTCGGCCGACGTGTCTTCTCCTCCACCTCCAACGTCTCTCCCTCCTCACTTCTACCTCTCCACCCTCTCCGAGTAAGCCGACGCTTGTAATCTACTGCTTCTTTGGTTGAACTCCCGCCGCAATAGTTTCTTGGCGTTCATCTCACATTGGCTTCTTATGAGGGTTCGGCGGGCAAATAAAAGGCTTTTCACAGGTGCTTTCTTTTCCTGTAACGATGCCTCCGTGCAATCACTCGCCGAGACAAAATACGGTAGTTGTGAGTTAGAAGGTCCGGCTGTAAGTCGGGTACTGATTTCAGGAGCATCCTTGGTGAATCCCTGGCCCAAACGACAATTTTCTTTCATTGGAACGCAAGACGATACGATATGCAGTTGCTGTCATCTTAAGAATTTGGCGTGTTGTATGTCCTTGTTTCTTATTCTTTACTTTATTCATTTTTTGGTAGCTAAGTAATTCCTCTTGAGTCGCATCCGAAAAAGAGTTTGGATTTTGAGACGAAACGTACCGTCGGACCGAGCATTTCGCGACACGACATCGACCCACGGGCACGGATCCAATAAAACGCCACAGTGAGTGGCTTGGAACTTCTCAGCCAAATCTCCCTCACGAGCCCATCAGGTTCCATTCTCGTCGGCTTTACATCGGCTTCCAACACAACCACAGGACGCGTATTCCGGAAATTATCCGCCGAACATAAAAAGTAAAACCACTCCCTTCTTGATGGTCCGAGGTAGTCGTCGATATGCGGTTCTCTTTCGGTCTCGGTCTCGGCGTGGTCTTTGGAGCACAACTGTTAGCGTCTCACTTGGTGTCGGCGCAGGCGGGGCTGTATGGTCAATGGTAAGTCGCTTCGTCTTCCAATAATTTGAGTGTCGCCTATATTGATCATTTGTGGATCAGCGGTGGTATGGGGTGGTATTACGCTTGAATTCTATCAAACATAGAAATATAATCGAACGAGATTCTTAGGACCGGTCCAACAACTTGTTCGGAAGGAGTCTGCACGTATTCGAATCCCTGTACGTGTCCCTATCGCTTTATTCCGTGCTCTATTTCTGTTCAACGTCTGCCATTCGGAAGATTACTCCCAATGTCTACCGGGCACGGCAACCACAACCACCACCACTTCGTCTACCTCCAGCCGCTCGACGAGCTCCACCAGCTCTACGACAACTTCAAGCGGCTCAGCTCCGTCCGGTACAATCCGTAGGCACAGACTATTTTCTCCAAGTCCGTGATTGGCTCATTCGGCTTTGACCTAGTGAACATTTCCCCGCAATGGGCCACTGCCTACGTCAAAGCCAAAGCTGCTGTTGCGAAGATGTCGACTCAAGACAAAGTCAACCTCGCTACAGGTGTCGGCTGGGAAGTCGGTGAGTTCACAATCTCAATCTATCCTATTCTTTTCTTCGTAGAAAGAACGGTGATTGTTGATACTTGAACAGGCCACTGCGTCGGAAACACCCCCTCCATCTCATCAATCTCGTTCCCCGGCCTCTGTCTCGAAGACAGCCCCGTCGGGGTGAGAGATACAGATTTCAATTCCGTGTTCCCTGCGTACGTCGTTCGGTTTTTTCTTCTTGTTCAATATCGGCTCATTTCGAATTGATTTGATTCTGAAGTGCTATCAACGTAGCTGCCACGTGCGTATTCTGTCTCTTTCTCGTTTCCATCAATGTGAACGAGCAGGGCTATCTTCGCAGATTCAACCGCACGCTGATGAACCAACGCGGCGTCGCCATGGGTCAGGAATTCAAAGGCAAAGGTGTACACGTCGCGCTTGGACCGATGATGTTCGTTCTTTCCTTTTCCAAACTTTCGATCTAGTTGATGAACGCGAGTTATAGGAACTTGATGCGCGCGCCGGCGGCTGGGAGAAATTGGGAAGGGTGAGTGACAATCGTGATTAATCAGTACTTTTAGTAATCTCGTGTGGTAAAGCTTCGGTGGGGACCCGTATCTCTCTGGGTCAGTCTCCCCGTTTTGTCACGTCTCATGCGGTGCTGAGAGAGTGTCCAGCGAGGGAGCATTCCAGGTCAACTACCTGGCCGGCTTTCTTTTATCTTCCTGATCTCGCTCGATAGACGATTACCGGGCTGCAATCAGCCGGCGTACAAGCTAGCGCGAAGCATTACATCAACAAGTACGACTCAAGTTTTTCTCTCCGGATATCTTGTTTATGATGGTAACAAATTCAGCGAGCAAGAACATTTCCGCGACATGAGTTCGTCGATTGTTGATGACCGGTTCGTTCTTAGTTCAACCTCTGAGTAAAAATTGCTGACTTTTGGTTCACTAGAACGGTGCGTTCCCATTGATTTTTTCGATATTCGATCGCAAATGTATTGGGTATTGGATTAGCAACATGAATTATATGCCCTTCCGGTAGGTTTCCATTTTCATCAGTTTTTTGAGCGCATTAACTGAATGGTGAGTTAGTTCTTGAGAAGTGTTCAAGCCAACGTCGCCTCGGTCATGTTCGCCGTCATTTCCTTTCGAATGATTGAAACACGTTGTTGAGACATTTATCTTTACAGGTGCAGCTACAGTTACGTCGACTTTCCCTGTTCCATACCTTCGCTCACGTCGGTTCTTCCCAAATGCAGACCAGAGTGCGTATATCATCCTGTTTCCTATTTGATGCGGAAGACACTGATCGAGGCGATGTTCAGTCAACTCCTCATTTGCATGCGAGAACGACAAGATGCTGAACGGTGTTTTGAAAACTGAGTTTGGGTTCCAAGGGTGTACGTCGAACGTTGTGGGCAACTGGCTCCTTCGATGTGAGCTGATTGTAACTTTCATTATCCAGACGTCGTATCCGACTGGTGGGCAACCCATTCCACGCTTTCGATCAATGCCGGGCTCGATGTACGTCCTCCAGAGACAACATAAATAGTTGTAGCTAACGCGTTATCTTTGCAGATGACCATGCCGGGCGACGTTAGCGCCAATTCTGGCACTTCGTACTTCGGCTCGAATCTCGTGAGTAGCCTCATCAAGGACTTCATTCGCTCACTCAAGGTTGGCTCTGTTAGACTGCTGCAGTCAATTCCGGCGCCGTTTCGCAAACACGAATCAGTGTAAGCTCATCTTCCGTCTCTCGTTGTGCCTTCCCCTCAAAATACATTCCAGGACATGGCAACCCGAATCTTGGCTGCATGGTACCTCGTCGGCCAAGACTCTGGGTTCCCCGCTGTCAACTTCGACGCGTGGAATACGGGCTCTTCTTTCAACCAGCATGTTAATGTGCAATCTAACCACGCGACGTGAGTGCGCTCTTGGTGAACTACCATCCTAGCTACTGATTAGGTCTTTATACAGGCTCATTCGACAGATCGGTGCTGCATCGACTGTGCTGCTCAAAAACACGAACTCGGCGTTGCCTTTGAAAGCTCCGAAGACTATTGGAATCGTTGGGAATGGAGCGGGTACTTCGTCGAGAGGGATCAATGGGTAGGCTTCGAGTGTTCTACATGGAATTGTTATGTTTCTCACTCGACTTGGTAAGATATTCGGATCGGGGAGGCGATGATGGGGTTCTTGCAGTCGGTGAATATTCCATGCTAACATACTCAGTGCATATTTGACTATCATTATATAGGTTGGGGAAGCGGGTAAGAAGTTCAACGAAATCGCGTTTGACTTTACTTAGCTTGATCTCAGCACTGCAAATTTCCCGTACCTCACTGCTGTGCGTTGTTGCTCACCGCATGGAAATTCTAACTCATTTCCCTTCAGCCTCTGGACGCAATCAAGAATCGCTCTTCCACCGATGGAACTGTGGTGACCTCCTCCACGAGTGACACCGACCTCAACGCCGCAAGAACCGCCGCAACCGGGAAGGATGTCGCTTTTGTCTTCATCACAGGTGATTTGTTTTGCCATAAACCCTCACTTTTTCTGAATAAGAGAATAATTGATTTTCATTAGCGGACAGCGGCGAAGGATATATAACTGTAGAAGGTAATGCTGGAGATAGAAACAGCCTCTCTGCTTGGCATAATGGGGTGCGTTGCCTCTGTCTGAGATGTGCCTGAAAATGAACGCTTGAGCCAGGACGCTTTGGTCGCTGCCGTAGCTGCTGTCAACAAAAATACGATCGTGGTCGTGAATTCCGTTGGGCCTATCAATATGGAAGCTTGGGTTGGGAACACGAACGGCAAGTTTTTTCTCTGCTCGATTGTTTCTTTTTCGATTCGCTAAACAGAACACAGTCACCGCTGTTGTAAGTCTGCCCTGCTTCGGTGCAAGTTCAGTAATTCAAGTCTGTAGGTCTGGAGCGGTCTACCTGGACAGGAGGCTGGTATGAACACTCCCCCAATCAAAGATTTGTATTTAACAGAACAGGGAACGGTCTTGTGGATGTCCTCTATGGAGCTTACAACCCAAGGTTCGGACTTCGATCTTCACCATGTTCTTTGCTTATCATCCAACTCAGTGGCCGTCTTCCTTACACAATCGGAAAGAGCATCAGCGACTATTCCGCACAAGTCACCACAAACCAGGCTGGATCGATTACGCCTATACAATATACCGAGGGAATCTTTATCGACTATCGCCACTTCGACCAGGTTAGATCGGAAAGCTCAATCTTATTTTGTTTTGTAACTGAAATCCTGTTAACAGGCCAATATCGCCCCCCGATTCGAATTCGGTTTTGGTCTATCATATACGACATTTACTTATTCAGGGCTGACGATTTCCGGTTCGACTGCGGGTGGGACAAGGCAGTCTGGTGCCGGATCTTCCTTAGATCCTTGGTAGGAAAATATAACTTGTCGGTGAGCTTTCTCACACCTCAAGCTACAGGTTACACGACCCCGTTGTCACCGTGTCTTTCACCGTCCACAACAACGGCACATTGGCCGGGAACGAGGTACAGTCATTCATAAAACAGGCTCTGCATCGTGTCATTCGTCTTCGAAACTTAGGTACCTCAACTATATCTGACTTTCCCATCCTCTGCAAGCTCCGCTCCCAAGAACCTCAAAGGATTCGACAGCGTCTTTATTGGTGCCGGCCAAAGCGCTAGCGTGAGTATGACCTTGTCGAGGTTCGACTTTTCGACTTGGAATGTCGCAAACCAACGTCTGTTTTCCCGTTTCTGATTTTTTGCGGAATTATCTTACAAGCTACTCAATTATAGGATGGGACGTGGTTACGGGCACCACCACCATCTCCATTGGTGCCAGCAGTCGAGATGTTCGATTAACAGGCACTATCGTCAACTGACATGGGAGAATCTGCAAGAAAGTGTTGATTAATTGTATCGATTGTTGCTACTCATCAAATCTCTTTCGCTTCATATAAAAGCTTTGAGAAATTACGCTTCGCGGGTCTCAACTGGAAACAAACCAAAAGTTGAACATGCCGTGTACAGCCGAGATCCGATCGGCGCCAGTGCATATGCCGATGATCCACTGACAACTGCCGATGATCCGGTGAGTTGTATCAAGTACAACAGGGTATATAAATCGCGATAACCGACAGAGGTGGAGAACACAACTCGAAGAAAAACATATCCATCTAAACAGGCCAGGCCTCGAGCGGTCGCCACGGCCCGTGCGAACCCTCGCCAACATCGCGGGCTATCTCGTGCCCAAACCATTCCCGGCCAGACTCACGGTTGTGCACTATCGTTGTGGGTCCCCGGGGATTCAGTTGGTGGTAGTTGCTAGTTGATGTTAGCTGTCGGGATCTGGTTCTCAGCTTGGAATGGCTACTCACTGCGGCGGAGGTGGGTGATGGTAACCGTCCGGTCTGAATAGGGACGACTGAGATGCGGTTGGGGTTGCCCATTCGGCAGGATCGAGGCTATATGGTTGGTATGAAGGTGAATACGAGTTGAATGATGTGGAGAGTGCCTACCGTCCGCCCCCACTTTTACTAGAAAAAATGAGCGTGGCAGTCGAAAAGGCGTCGATTAATTATTGATAAGGCTCCAATTGTTTAGTTTATGTTTACGGCTGGCCGTAAACTAAACATAAACCCTAGAAAACGGTTTAAAAACTGTTTAAACAGTTTATAAACATTAATAAATCGCCAAAATAATCCATTGCAGCGATTGAGGCCGCTAGGAAGCTGTCGTGATAGGTTTGCACCACAAAGGGCCCATGAAGTTGTGCCCGATAGTTTCAAGGCCGTTTACGACCTCGTAACAAGAAAGCGGGCCCAAAGCTGTCAAACTCGGCAGCATTAGTAGACATCACCGTATCATCGGCATGCTATCCGACGACCAATCACACCTCACCATCTTCAAACTTTCATCACCGGAAGCTTGCCAGGAACCCTGGCCCTGTTTCCCCACACCTTTCGCTCGGGCAGGGAGGAAATATCTGCTGGGAATATCAATGATTTAAATAGGTTTATAAACTGTTTATCAAGGGTTTACGACCCCTCGCAAACTAAACGAAAATATAAAGCATTTTAATGGTTTAAAACTGTTTTTAAACAAAATCATTGGAGCCTTAAAATTTATTGAACATATTACTCACATAAGATAGGGTGTCGCGTTCCATGTACCTGGGTTGTCATACCCAATATTCAACTGAGGAAAATCCTGAAACTTCCTGCAAAAACGAATGCGGGGTGAATTATACCGCTCTTACAATTCAAGTCAGTCACGAACTGACCGTTGGTAGTGACCCCGAGTGTACTCATGGCTGTTTGTTTTGTTTACTCGGTGCTCAGCTTCAGTAATAAAATTCAAAAACGCACCTATAAATATTAATAGATATTGCATTGTCCACTTCTGAAAGGAAACTGGTGACTCACGTCTCGAAATCCGAATACCTTCGCGTGTCCTGAGGTTGAGGAAAGTTCCCTCCAGAAACTCTGTGGTGATTCTGTGGTGAAGCTATCGAGGACCGACGCTGTCTGCTGGTTCGAGTCACGCTTTCAATAAAAAGGGAATGCTTTAACGTGCTCAGCCTCGACTGACCTGCCAGTGAAAGACGCAGGAGGAGTTGGATTCAAAGAAGGAATGGGAACCAATCCTGTTCTGAAAGGAACAATTGCAGCGAGCTCTCACTATAGTATCTGAAATGAGTCACCTATGATACGTGGGGATCTGCTGGCGCTCCCGCAGCTTCTTCGACATCGCCTTGGATAGACCGGGCCATTAATTGCTATAAGTATCGAAAGACGAGCACGTACTTCATAGTCGCTCCAAATTATGTCAATGACTATCTTAACCGGCCCCTGGACCTTATCCGCGCGACGGCGAAAGATGTTCTTCAGCGTCAATCGATCTCGAGTTGAGTACATTCGAAGGCTGTCTAAGACACTGCCAGGTCAACGAGGAAAGGGTGAGATCATGGGTTCAACATATTTTGAGTAATTGAGATCAACCTCTGCAGCGCAGCTCGGGTATTGCTCTGGAGGTACGGATTGGGCTCCTGTGCAAGTCGACCGAGAAGCTCGTCTATGTACGCTTTGAACCCCCTTCTTTCGCCGGAGGTAAGTGTCTGGTTGATTCAACAATGGGTTCATAAACTCGGAAGCAGGAGATCAAACATGGAGACTTGCCTGTGGCTGGATAGTACTCGACGTAGGAGGGTAAATTTGTGACTGCATGGCAGAAGCGGTCAAGTTGTGTTTCGGACCCACAAGTGAGTCTCGACGGGCTTTTATATGCTCAACCATTCAGGTTGGAACTTGGAATTCACAACGGCCCGGAGTCCTCGTTTTGTTCTTTTATGATCGTCTAAATTTTGTCCGGTGCCAGTAGTTACCATCGGTTCCAGCGCTTTCTCTAGTGTTCTTTGCCTTGTTGAATCTCTGATGGTGAGAGTGCGGACATTGTCTTCCAGATGTTTCGCAGTCCGGGCCGCCGGGAGCTGCCGAGCAGCCGCGAACTGTGACTCATTTGACGTGACAGTGGTAACACTCTTGTGCTTGACGCCCACAAACACTACAACCAAGCTACAACTCGCCTACCATGCAGCCCGATGGCACCTCTGACGCAGCGCAACTATTCCGCCCTTGGTACGCTGGGGAAACAAAATGGGTCGAACTTCAGCCCTTTTTACTCTCTGTTGGCTTGAAACTGCGCCCACGGTATAGCCCCGACTGGTCACCGTCCTGGATGCGGCCTCCTGGCCAGATGCAGGAGGATTTCTTCGGCTCTTTCGTTAGTAGGTTCTGAGATCTATAAGGCACCGTGCTAATTTTGTTCTACTCCCGAAAGAAGATGGATGCGCTCGATGCGATTCGCGTTCACGACAACGAGAAGGTAGTTTTAAAATGGGTGGAAACGGAGTCCGACGAGCGGAAAATTCTTGAGTTCCTTTGGTCCATCGAAGACTCTAGAAATCATACGATCCCAGTCCTGAACGTTATACCACTTCCTCCCGACCAAAAGTTCTCGGTGCTGGTCATGCCATATACACGGCGCTTCAATCATCCTGCGTTCCATTGTCGCGGAGAATTTGTCGAAGCGATGCAGCAACTCTTGGAGGTACGCGTTTGTATCACGCTGCTAAATCTGACATATGGTCAGGGTCTCCAATTCATGCACGAATACAATGTAGCCCACTTGTAATTATTACCAATCGGTATCGGCGGGATGTCTACTCACTCACCTGTTATTTTCTTCTTTAAGTGACATTGCCCCACAGAATCTTATGATGGAGGAGCATCGCGTGGTGCCAGGCGGGTCACACTTTCTGTTGCAAGAATCGCATACTGGATTTCCAGGAGTCTTCTCATGGAACCATCGCTGTTCTGTTGGGCCCGTAAAATACTATTACATCGATTTCGGCTTGTCGATGTATTTCCCTGAAGGCAAGGATAAAGCCTTGACCACTGGTACTCTGCGTACTTTCAAGACCATTCCGGAACTATCCCTCACAGTCCCGTACAACCCGTTCAAAGTGGATATTTTCCAACTGGGTCTCACGATGCACAATCTGATTGAGGTGGACATCAATTATCGCGCTGGGACATTGTATTAATTTCATTAATTGTACGATAGGTATATCCGGCTCTCAAATGCTTTCGCCCAATTGCCGATCGCATGACAAGTGCGGATCCAAAGGATCGTCCCGAACTCGGTGAATCTCTCAACGAACTCAACACCATCGCAAATCAAATACCGAAGCGGAATTTGAAAGCTCCCATTTTTGAGAAGGCGGGGACGTTGGCTTCTGTAGCTCGATTGATGATTGGTCTTATTCGTAAGGATCATCCAGCGTCACAGAAATACGAAAAATTGGGCACTTGATCTGTTTCCGTTGACTAGGCTTCGGAGGCAGTACGGTACAAGACAATTGCAATAAAACAATGGATTGTAGCTCTCATCAGTCTGCGTACAAACATGAGGATTCTTGTGTCGTTACGAGTTTGCTTCGAACAAGACTCGAAGGTGCCAGAATACTGCGTCAAACTTCTTTTTGCACACCGGCCTCCCATTAAATACCGGCCAGACGCCCACAACTCAAGAGACACCACGACGCCCACAATGCCGCTAGATACTACCTCTGAGGAGCCAGTATGCCGCCCCTGGTACGACAACGAGAAGAAGTGGGTTGAACTTCAACCATTCTTGCTCTCAGTCGGGTATCAACTCCGACCACGATCTCATCCTGATTGGTCTCCCTCATGGATGGTACCTGGCGCTGAGGTCACTCACCCGGAGGATCATCTACCTTGTTTTGTAGGTTTTCGTCTGGTTCGAGGCGCAATTGATTCTCATTCCCGATAGAAACAGGATGTTCTCGATGCCGTCCGCATTCACGATGGTCGCAAGGTCGTCTTGAAAAGAGTCCCTACAGATTCGGACGAGATTAAGATCATTCAGTATCTTTTGGGTATCGAGGATCCTCGCAATCACACAATTCCACTGCTAGATATCGTGCCGGTGCCGCCTGATAACGAGTTTTCACTGATGGTGATGCCTTACACGCGACGGTTCAACCATCCATCTTTTCATTGCCGCGCTGAGTTTGTGGAGGCCATGCAAAAACTACTAGAGGTAAGTCCTCAACTCAATAATGTCTACGACTCTGTTTCAACGCATCCAGGGTCTTCAATTTATGCACGACAACCATGTGGTTCATTAGTAAGTTCTATCCCTCTCAAGTGGCGATTTTTGACGATGTTCCAGCGACATTGCCCCTCAAAATCTCATGATGGAGGAATCCCGTGTAGTACCCGCTGGATCGCACTTCTTCACTCAAAGGTCACACACAGGGTTTCCCGGAATATTTTCCTGGAACCACCGGTGCACGGTGGGGCCGGTCAAATATTACTACATTGATTTTGGGCTGTCGATGTACTTCCCCGAAGGCAAGGACTCTGCCTTGACTACCGGCACCCTCCGTACTTTCAAGACCATTCCAGAGCTATCGTTAACAGTGCCGTACAATCCCTTCAAAGTCGATATATTCCAACTGGGGCTGACGATGCACAAATTAATCGATGTATGTTTTCAATCAATGCTTTGATTCCCGCTGAGTCAATACCAGACCTATCCCGCTCTGAAATCTTTCCGACCGGTGGCGAATCGTATGGCAAGCAGCGACCCGAGCGACCGTCCAGAGCCCCAAGAGTCTTTGAAAGAATTCAACAAGATTGTGGAAAATATGGGGCCGAAGAAGCTGAAAGCGCCGACTTGGGAGAAGAAAGGCACGATCAGCTATTTAGCTCAATCAGCGATGAATTTCATTCGAAAGGACTATCCACCGTCCCAGAGGTACGAGAATATGGGCTATTGATGTACTTTTAGTCGGCTGCGTCCTTCTCAGTATTGTGGGTCTTGGGAACAGAGGCTGCACTCAATTAAATCGATGTTTTCATTCGCTCACTAAGGAAATCCGCTCTTGTTCGTTCATTGCCCATGCATATGTGGTTGTCGCCTTCGGCCGCAAGTACAATGCGTTTCCTTTGTTTCAAGGAAGGCTAATTGTTTCCGAATTGTCAACGAATTGCGGCAACCCGCATTCGTCTGCCACGGTTGCGCCACACAGAAGTTGAACATGCCGGCCGGCTTTACCCGCGTATCAAAACCGAATCAGCCGGCCATGATGTGCTTCGCCGTGTGTTGAACCAAACCAACGTTGACCATGCCGGGATCAAGCCGGGAGCTAGCGATTGGAGCGCATTTCACAGCTGGCAGCGGTTGTTACCGGCGACGTGTCATGCTTGTGTCATGCTCCCTCTTTTGTCTTGACGATGTCCGTCACCCAAGCGACGTCCGTATTGACCACCCCTGCCTGGCCGCCATAAAACTCGGTCCATAATTCTTATTCAGCGAAGCACGAGTACTTTCCTTGCCACGGCGGCTCACACTCTCCTTCGCCCTATGTGCCTCCAACGTGCCTCATACCGATTCCCGCGAAGGCTGACGTGAAGAAACTCCTTCGACCTCTGAGCTCTCTTCAAAACCAACTTCTCGCCGCTCGATCTCTGAATTCCTCGGGATGAAAATTCTTGATCTTCCGAACGAGCTGCTCCTCCGAATCTTTGAACAGGTCTTGCCTAGTCCAGTCGGTGCGTCTGGAGACTTCGACTACACAGCTCTACGGGAACAGAGTCGCGAAGGCGGTCACGTCGCGGTCGTCCAGACTCTGCGCTTGACCTGCGCCCGCTTCTGCGAAGTCAGTTCGGAATTGCTCATCATTCATCTGGACCTCGATATCTCCCCGGAGAGCCTCAGCAAATTGGAACGCGTCGCTGCTCATCCCACCATTCGGAACGGGGTGCGGAGCGTACGACTTTGCATCGACCGTCTGGATCCGATATTTGCCAACGACTTGTCTTGGTTCGCAAAGGTGGTGCGGTACAATGCTACGATGCATCTCAGATGGCTTTTGACCAGCGCTGATGCGGAGGAGGTATGGCAGGATAGACAGATGTCGGTGAGAGCTGTGGATCGCTTGTTCCCAGAAGAGGACAATCAAGGGGAGGTGAAATCGGAGGAAATGGAGAAGAAGACCCTCCGGTATTGCGAGCTGCTTCGGACGGCGCACCAGCATCTTCGCCGGGCATTCGATGCCCAGGTATCGTTGCTTCTCTCGGAATCGTTTACCATTCGCGTTGCTACCGCCATAGCCGCGATGCCGCACGCCCGACGGTTCGAGCTTTGCAGCGAAAGCAACCGGCCGCGGGTTCTCCGCCTCGAGGAGTGGTATGATCAGGATGAATTCCATGGGAGTTCTCCCTACCAATCTGTGCTCCGCTCAACGGAACGTTGCTTAACTATAGGCTGGTCGGATCCATCTTGCACAGGTGTCCCGTCTCCCAGCACTGCTCCCTCCGTATTCCCCACCATCACATTACCTACCACTCTATTCTCCGCCTTCGAGAGTGCCGGCGTCTCACTCGCTGCGCTCGCTCTCAGGTTGAGCAGCCCAGTCAGCGCAGAAATTCCACGGCCGACACCTGCGCAAGACACGCAGCTGCGTTCGCTGGTTTCTAACTTGCAGATCCTGGAGGTGAACTGCTTGCCGCCGGTAAACATAAACTTCAGGACGGGAATGCAAATTCCAAATCCACCGCCGAGCATGGATACCTGGGCGACGCTGTTCTCGCTTCTCGAGCCGCTTGTGGATACGGAGAGCTTGCGCTCCCTCGAAGTGAACGAGTACATCAGTGCCAGTCTGTGGACAATAAGCCTTGGTGATTTGATCCCGATTCCGATTCGACGTCCATGGAAGCACCTGTCGAGAATTATATGCAGCGGTGTGCCGATCCACCCATACGAGCTGGAGGAGATTCTTGGCGCGATAACTGAAGAGCGGCAGGTGGGGATTGATTTGCGCTGTGTCGAGCTGTTGAGTGGGACGTGGGATGAATTGCTGGATTTGTTGCGCTGGTATGGGGGGGACGAAGTACAAGCGGTACCGTCACCGAATTATGACTGGAAAGTGGATATTAGCAACTTGGAGGCGTTATAGAAGCTTGGGCTTTCATTTGGCATGTATGTACGCTTTTGTCGTGTGGCTACTTCGGAGTATCGTACTCAATTTGAAGTCCGTTGTTGAGCAATTCGAAGTATCTGGATTTATTTATTGCACTATTAGTGTGTTACATTCGGGTCTTGGCTTTGAATTTTGCACTGGAGCAAGAGACATCTTTGGTATTTGAGATTAATGGTGCTCCTTTGCCTGGCTGTGGAATTGGCGGGCGCTGCTCGGAGAGAAGGCGAGGAAAAAAATCGCACCAAGGCAAGATCGTTCGTCACACTTCAGTGAGTCCTTGATTTCCCTCCTATTCTCTGTCTGAGGCATTCTACTGGTTGACTCGGTCTGCTTCTGGGTTTGCACACATGGGTTCGGGTGTGATTTCTGTGTCAAGCCCGAAGCTCTTCCCGTGAACCCTGAGTTTTGGAAATTTCGATCTTTTTTTTCGGCTGCGCATCGTTTTGCTCAGTTTCACGCCTCAATCTGATTGAGAGCAAAATACACCTGCGATCCGGTTTCCGGCTCGGTATTCAAGTGGTACGTTCAATCTTCTCGCAACTACCGCCTAATTCGGAATTCCCATTTTTTACCTTTATTTTTCCGAATTTCATGGCAGTCGAAAGGCTCTTAATTTTGCACCAGTCATACCTCTTGCCACGCTCTACTTTAGCCTCGCCCACCGCAGCGATTTCGTCTTTTTTCGCCAGAATGAACCGTTCAACATGCCGCTTCGGCAGCTCTTCAAATTCGGCCCGACGCCACCTTTCAGAACACATAATGACAAACAAACATCACGTCTTCCTCTCCACCGCTACGCCGCTTGGGCCTTGGATGAGCAGCTACTTCTCCAACCATTCCAGCAACTCCCGTTTCCTCTCCATCTCTAACTCCAACACCCCCCTCGCCGCCGTCGCCCCTCCGCCATCGTCGACCGCGACGACGACGACGGCTCCGATTCCTCCGAAATCAAGCGCTAGCCAATCAGCTGGCCGCGCGCGCTCCACATCCAAGCATTTTTCCACCAGCGTCGAGGCGCATAGCGAAGCGAGAAAGGCGGTCGATGAGGAAGCGGATGTCGTGTTGGCCAGTGTGCATCCGTTAAGGAATACGTGCGTCGTTTTCGGTCTTTCTGTTTTGAGGGAGGCTGATGGAATTTCTTTTACGTCTTTTATTTCCTTTCTTGCGTTACACGGATCTATATATTCGTGTTTTTTGAATGCAGCTGGGTGTTCTGGTTCCAACAACGCACGCCGGGGAACAAGCTCATTAGCTACGAAGAAGGCATCAAACGCGTCGCGTCTTTTAGCAGCGTGCGTTCACTCACATCTCTTTCTTTTTCACCAATAATAATATTACTCACTTACCCACCGTAGGTCGAATCCTTCTGGTCTCTGCACACCCACCTCACCCCGCCCTCGCACCTCCTCCCCACGACTGACTACCTCCTCTTCCACTCCGGCATCGCCCGTCCCGTGTGGGAAGACCCGCTCAACATCACCGGCGGGAAGTACATCGTGCGCCTGCGCAAGGGCGTCGCGGATCGGATCTGGGAGGCGCTGGTGTGTGCCGTGGTGGGGGATATGTTTGCTGCGTGTCGGGACGGGGAGGGGCGGCCCGCAAGGGAGAGTTGGGAGGATGAGGATGCGGAGGACGGGGCGGATGCGGATGTTGAGGGAGAGGGGGAGGAGCTGCCGGAGATATGCGGGTGCACGATTAGCGTGAGGCAGAGCGAGGATATTATCTCGTTGTGGAATCGGGTGGAGCACGATGCGCGGGTGAAGGAGCGGATAAAGTGAGCGCCTTGATTTGTGTTTTTTTACATGAAGTGCTGATTATGGTTCGGCAGAGAAACCCTACGGCAAGTTCTCAACCTGCCGACGTCTACGATTATGGAGTACAAGTCCAACAGTGGTAGGTTCTCTTCCTCTAGCTCTCGTTTTCTTGGTTCTGTATTCTTATCCTCCTTCCTTTTTCTTCACTGTTTCGTTCCCGGTTTCATCTTCATGCTTTTTCTCTAATTTTCGCGTTTACTTTGGCTTTCGTTCGACTTTACCCCTTGTCCCTTCCTCTGCTCCGTTCTTTTTAGTTTCAGTTTTCATGCCTGGTCTCTATTTTTTTTCGCCTTGGTTTTCGTTTGCCTTTTCCTCTTGTCTTTCGTGTGCTCCCTGTTTTCGTTTACCTTTATATTTTGTCCTTCGTTCGCCCCGATTTCCTTTTATCCTTCGAATCCACGCTCACTCACTCATATTTCATTCGCCCTGCAGACTCCATGCAAGACAACAGCAGCTTCCGAAACTCGGCGGTTGATCCTACGCCTGGTGCAGCTGCGTAGCCGGCAGGCTGGAAGGTTTGTTCGGGGAATTGTGCGTGGTTTGGGGTGGGATGGACACGAATGGACACGAAATGATAATTGTTCGTTTCTTGAATGTATGTGATGAGGTGGATGTATCGTATTTACTACTGACTTGTGGTTTGGTTTGGTTTGGTTTTATCTTATTTCGTATTCTTGCTTCGTTCGTGCTTCATTGAAGGGTCAGCGTTACATATAATATCTACAGTGTGGTCCTCAGGGGGTGGATTTTTATGTATTATTTTTCCGGTGAGTGGGTTTATGTCGTCGATATCAGGCGCAAACAGGGCACAGAACTGGAACGCTTGGAACTGCTTGGGCCCTGTTCGATGGTCTGAGCTACTTAGTTCGGCAATTTCCTCCCTCGAGCTAAGTACTGTCAATGGAGTTTGGATTTCTATGGGATCAGGGCGTTCAATTTGTGTGCGTCTATCTGGCTATGCCGCTATGGCAGCGATTCTACCAAATTCTTCTAATATATGGTGCTGTTGGGTCAGACCAACAATCTCGAGGCTCGGTGGAATTATCGGCGGCGAGCGGGGGGATTGTTCCGCCGCAGAATTTCTACCCAGTCATTTGCATAAGAAGATTCAGCCGAATGGAAGGCAATACATCATGAATAATAGTTTGTTGAAATCTACAAGCTCCCAACGAATTTCTCGTGAAGGCAGGTGAGCTGTGAGTTCAACACTAAGGAGAGGGACAACATACCCGCCAAAACCGCGTGGAGCCCGGTTCTGCATCGCTAATGGTACTAAACTAGATCAAAGTGAGATGATGAGAAGATAAACGGGACGCTGATTCAGAAGGTATTACCGAATTTCCGAGTTGTGCCACCGATTTTAAGAAAAATTGGGATGGAGAGGGACGGTAGTATATGGTCTTCTCTTCCAATTCCACGGTAGTGACCGGAAGCGAAGCCACGAGCTCGTCGAGCTCGACCAGGCGAGGCTCGTTGGATGGTGACACAGATCCCATGCAGATCACTAGCGTCTGGAGGTGCTGTGACGGCGCAAGACTCCTCAAAGTAGACAAGGTGATTGCAGGCAGATCGGACGGGATTTCAAGACGGAGAAAGCGCAGGTTGGGAAAATCCGAGAGGTCCAGCGAGCTGGTGAGGGTGTCCTGCGTGTGTGGAGCGAGTGGGTGAGTTCTAGAGTTGGTGCAGGGTCCACATATTATCACGCACATGAATCAACATATCGAGAACTTCGATCGCATTTTGTGGCACCAGATCCCACACAAGCATAATATCCCAGTCATATTGAAGTCTGAGCGCCCGCAATTGTGTCATGTCGAAAGCATATAGTAAGGACGATGTACGCAGCGTCCGATTATCTTCCGGTTGACGCAGCCCAAAAGGCACCCAGAACAGCAGATTGAGCGCAAGAACAGGTAGACGAGATGGGCTGTGCGGAGGATTGACTCGAAATGCTAGCAATTGGTTCGGTGTGAATGGGACCCCAAGCTCGAGATAACGCATCGCAGTCCACCGCCGATGCTGCTGCAGTGTCTCCATGCAATCCACAATTGAGCACGAAAAATAGAGATCCAGATGGCGTAGCGAAGTGCGACCCAAGAGAAGCTGCAGCGACTTCCGTAGCGCTTTATCCGGCTTCGGAACATCCACCTTCACGCTCCTCAGCCGCGTGAGAGCCAAACCGCATATCAGCTCAACGTTCTGCGGATGAAGGCGATTTGGGTTTAGATATAGATGTCGAACGAGGGGAAGTAGATGTGGCCAGGAGACCATGGTGTTGTAGCATTTTCGCCATTGCTGGCCGAAGATTTTGTCGATATCTTGGTTGGATCCGAGATGTCTGTGGGGTGCGTAGAGCAGGGTTGATTGGGAAGGGTGGAGCCAGGAATGAGCCACGAGGGCGCATGCAAGGAGATCGCTTGTATTATCCGCGAGGAAGCCGATAGTTCGATCTAGTAGTTCCTGCACCTTCAGGGGATTCGGTGGGTCCATGGTGAGTCCTCTCGTTGTGTCCTCGTGGTAAGAGCGAGGGGATGAATTGAAGCGCAGCGCCGTGCCTGGGATTCGAGTTTACCGGGCCGACGATCCGAGACTTGAGCTTTTGGCTAATAGCTATCATTAGAGCACTCAAAGAAAATATTCCTGCACGTTCAGAGTATTCTGTGACTGTCGTTGGATGCATGATGGTGGCAGGAAGAAAAGGTGATTTGAAACGCCGCTCGAAAATGAAGCGGAGTTTGAATTCGGGTGAAGCGGGCCGACGATCTGGTCAAGTTCCTTCAACCGGTTTCTGAAGTTGGATAGAACCACTGCATAGGCGCAGTCTAGGACGAGAGCAAGTCTCGTGGACCTCCAAATTGAGAAGAAAATAATTTGAATTTTGGAATAAATAGAAGAAAATTGTTACAACAGCGTACAAGAATCAGAGACACGGTGGAAAAGTACATGAATTCCAACGGTAGCGCAAGCTACAACGACTGCAAGTTGCTAATATCCATTTTCAGCTTCTCGTTTGATGTTGGGACCGCTTGTACTTCTTTCCCCCCAAACCGACGCAACAGATCTACCACCTCGTCCCACGTTCCGCTCAACAGTTGGACATGGCGCATATCGATAGCCATGCGACGCCCTCGAGATATCGCGCTAAGGATTTTCTCTAGCTCATATTGATGAATCGGCACACCGCTGCAGATAATCCGAGACAAGCGTTCCCAGCGTCGAATCGGGATCAATTCACCAAGGCTTAGCGCCTGCAGACTATCCCTGTGATGCCCATTCACCTCGAGGGAGCGTAGGCTCTCGGTTTTCACAAGCGGTTGCAGAAGCGGGAAAAGCTTCGCCCAGGTATCCATCCTCGGCGGTGGGTTTGGAAGCATTCCCGTCCTGAAGTTGATAGGTGCTGAGCACTTCACCTCCAAGACCTTCAGGTTGGAAACCAGCGAACGCAGTTCGTTCTCTTGTGTGGGGGTCGGTGGTGGAATCTCCACGCTGCCTGGACAGCTTAAGCTGAGAGAGAGCGCAGCGAGGGAAACGCCGGCGGTATGGAGGGCAGAGAATAAATCAGCGGGGAATGTGAGGATGGGAGAGACGGAAGGAGTAGTGGTGGGGGATAGACCGTTGGACGATGTATCCGACCAGCCCAGCAACAAGGAACGTTCCATGGAGCGGAGCACAGATTGGTAGGGGGAACTCCCATGGAATTCCTCCTGATTATACCACTCCTCGAGGCGTAGAATGCGGGGTCGGTTGCTTGTGCTGCGAAGCTCGAACCGTCGGGCGTGCGGCATCGCGGCTATGGCGGTAGCAACGCGAGCGGCAAATGAATCCGAGATAAGCAACGATACCTGTGCATCGAATGCCCGGCGAAAATGCTGGTGCGCTGTCCGAAGCAGCTGGCAATACCGGAGGATCTTCTTTTCCATTTCGTCCGATTTCGCCTCCCTTGGATCGGCGTACTCTGGTGGGAACAAGCGATCCGCAGCTCTCACCCAGAACTGTCTATCCTGCCATAGCTCCTCCGCATCGGCACTGTTCAAGACCCATTTGAGGTGCATCACGGCTGTGTATCGCACCAGTTTTGCGAACGCAGATAAGTCGTTGGCGTAGCTCGAATCCAGACGGTCAATACAGAGCCGTACACTCCGCACACCGTTACGAATGGTGGGATGAGATGCGACGCGTTCCAATTTGCTGAGGCTATCCGGCGAGATATCCAGATCGAGATGAATGATGAGCAGCTCTGAGCTGACTTCGCAGAAGCGGGCGCACGTCAAGCGCAGACCCTGGACAGCCGCAACATGATTACCTTCGCGACTCTGTTCCCGTAAAGTTGTGTAGTCGAAGTCTCCAGGCGCACCAACTGGGTTGGGTAGCACCTCCTCAAAGATTCGGAGGAGCAGCTCGTTCGGGAAGTCTAGAATCTTCATGCCGCAGAGTGCTGGTAGAGAGATGAAGAAATTGGTATGAAGGTAATCGTGGAGAGTTTGAGCGAGCTTCTTCACGGCCTTGGCGCGAGATAGAAATGGGGTACGTAGGGTGTAAAAGCACTAGTAGTATAAGCCGCTTCGAGGGGGAAACTGGGTTTTAAGGCGCGGGGTGTGGGCGGAAGGTGGTCGTCAAGAAGAAAGAGGCAGCATGTCCCGCAATTCACGGATCACACGTATCCGTCGCTGTCAATCCCAAGTCAATCCAAGCCTCAAGACACTCAACGTTTGTTCAACTTCCAACGAACGGTAACCGCAAGGCTGTTCAGACACGGCCGCTCGGTGCTGTTTGTGGTAAGGATGCTCAGATCGAATCAGATTCTTGGATAAAGTTGTCAAAATTGTCACTCGAAGAAGATTTGCGCCAAGCACAATTCAATATTCTGAGCAAAAGTTCTGAGAATTGCAGTGCGTTACAGTGTATGTCGCGAAATAAATATCGACTAATGTTCATTCGATGTTTACAAGGTGTCAATGAGATCCTGAGATAATACGTTAGCTCTCAGTACCGATTGCGAGATACAATGCTTTTCACGTACTCGCCACCGCTGAGAAATTTCATGCCGGTGGAATTCATAAGATCGGTGAACAGAACGAAACTAGGAGTGAAGTCACTAAAGCGAGCCAAAAAAAATTGAACGCATGATCTTCAAACCATACCAGCTTCCGCTCAACCAAATTGGGGAATAAACGAGACGCATTCGGATCGAACAGTCCCGTTTGTTCGATCTCCACCTCCGAGACTGGAAGCGAAGCGAGAACGGAGTCCAAGGCGGGGAACAACGACTTGTCCAGCGGATAGTCACACAGGGAGATGACCAGCGTCTGAATTTTTTGAGAAGCCGCGATGCTCTTTAACGCGGATAGAGATATGTTGGGTATCCAACGCCCGAGATCCAGGCGGAGGTATCGCAAGTTGGGGAAGTTGGAGAGGTCCAAAAATTCAGTGATACTGTCCTGAATTGGCGATGAGATAGTCAGAATAGTTGAAACAGACATAGGCGCACCTCGATGAAAATATCGAGCATCTCGATCGCATTCTTAGGCATCGATTTCCACGAAATAGTCACCCGATTGTCAGGTTCGATGCGGAATGCTTTGAGCCTTGACATATCGAAAGGTGTCAACAGGGAGGCTACATCTAACCTGGTACGATAAACATCGGAATCTCCATGAAGGTCCAGCGCCAAAACAGCGATGCGTGACGTGCTGTCAATCGGTTGAAAAACTTGCAGATCACCCTGAAATACGAGCTCGCAATGTCGAACTGGCGCTGAGCGATGCTGCATCAGATCCACAATATCTTGGCAACGCCTCAGCTTCAGGTGGCGAAGGCTATCAAGAGCAACGAGTGCTTTCAGCGATCCAAAGGACTCTGTCTCCGATGGCAAAGTCAATTTCAGGCTCTCCAAACGCGTGAAGGGTAACCGGGCTATCAATTCGATCGTCTGGGGATCCAGTCGATTAGCTCCCAGAAAAAGTTCGCGGACAAGGCATGCAAGATGGGGGGAAGAGATGAGGGCACGATACAGTTTGAGCCACCTCTTTCTGGCCTTTTCGGCAGTCGAGGAGGACGGCGACATATCATGAATATGCTTCCCGGGCGACCGAAAGAGGATCGATTGGGAGGGGTGTACCCAAGAACGGGCGACAAGGGAGCACACAAGGATGTCATGCATGTTGCCTGCGAGGAAACCGATACTGTAGTCCAGCAGCTCCTGTATAGCAAACGGATATTGCTGTTGCATGGTGGGAGGAGGTAAGTGATATGTACGCGGCACTTTATGTAACTGTGGATTTCACTAGCCGACCGGGCCGACATCCGCAGAGCGACGACAGATACGCAGGAGCAACTCATCCCGAAGATCTGCTAGTAGGATGCTGAGATTCCAGAGATGAGGTCTCGATCATTCAAGGGCAGTAGCTTCGAGACTTTCTTGCTTAAGCTCACATCGCACCGAATCGCAGTACGGAACGGATTCATGAAGATGTCCACTTTATAAACAAAGTAAGGACTTGCCCTGCCCCGATCGCTAGAATTCGAATCGGGGCTCCACCGTAACCTTAGGACCACGAAGACTGAGGTGTTTCGCCCACTCAAAAAAGGGAATGTATTCACATCGTTAGAGCGCATACCCGCCGGTCGACGGGGATAAACGACAGCCCGGTGCAAAGCGTCAAATTGAATCGCTTGTGCATTACCTGAGCCCCGCGCCGTAGAAAGGGAATGACGACGGCGTCCCAGCTAGCACAGCGAAATATCCGACTTGAAGAAGGATATGATGTCAGGACCCGCCAAAGCATCGCGAATTCAGAATAGAGGCGCCAAGGCACGGGACGGTGGAAATTTAGGCATCTCCTCATCTTGTCGTTTCTGCGCGTCCCTCGACACCGTTTTCCTGGACACTGCGGGCACACAGAGTTCCAGGAGCGTGAGGCGAGGACGATTGACACACGTTTGGAATATCGAGACCGACTCCAACGCCACTTTGATCTCTGCATCCCGACGTCCCCCTGCATCCACTTCATCGACGCTCTTCCTTGTCCCACGATCGCTGCGACAACTCTCTTCCCGGGTAAAGAAACAGACTATTCGCAGACCATGCCCGCATGTCACGCCGTGCCTCGCGACTGCCCAGAACGTCTACTTATCCCTCCCTCCAAGACATTCGCGCAGCGGCCGAGGCAATCATACGCGATGTTTTTCGAAATCAGCGTACCTTCGACCGCCTCCACTCGCACTCTCCGGAGCCAGACAGCCTCCTTGTCGTCCACGCCACAAAACGAGCGAGTTCCACTGATTCCTGTATCGTCTCGCAATATGGCCATAGATCGATGCCAGCTGAGGGACGGCGCAACGAAGCCACACCTTTCCCCCGCACCATCCCGCGACTCTCCCGAATCCATCTCAAAAGCGAAGTTCTGCATCGCAGAGAGCGAGGCGAAGCGCCATACGACCTCCAGCCGCATCGGAGTCGTCTCTCCCATACGCCCGACAACCAGACCCATATTCTACCCCACCCTCCCAACAAAGAGGAGAGTGTTAGTCACCTCGTCGGCGGCGGCGCGTCCTGCACCGCACCCCGCGTCGTCGAAGCTATCCCGCGCAGCCAGCAGCATCCCATGGATCACCGACTGACTCATCGCCCGCTCTTCCCGCTCTCCAAAAGAAAAAGAAAAGAAAAAGAGTTCAGGCCACGTCATTCGAATTTCACCGACCAGCGCTGACGCTGCACGCAGCCATCCCGTCAAGATCCACCGCAGCACGAAGACTTCCTTCGTTCTGAAAGTATCAAGAGTCAATCAAGAACGGGGAGGAGGGATGGGCGAGGCTTACATGTATGTGTCAGATGTGTTTTGCTGAAGCGTTCCTCGTCCTGCCCGGCCTGACTCTAGCAGCGTCTCCAAGCACAACACCAACACCGAGTCCACTGCACCGCACCCTCCCGCACCCGCACCCGCACCCGCACCCACACCGCACGACACGACAACCCAGCAACGTCACGACGGCAACGTCGACTCGCAAGATCACCTTCGCCCTCGCCTCGCCCCGCCCCGCCCTGGCCACCCTACGATCTACCTCCTCCTCCTGCGAGTTTTTCTGCACGCCCCAGCCCCAGCCCCGGACGTCGGCGGTGCGCTAAGTCGAGGAGACCGAAGCCAAGCGGCGTGGGTGTGGGATGGATTCGACTATTGATCGGGTTGGGTGAGGCGGGGTTGACGGCTCAGCAGGTTTGCGGGAGAATGGTGTACGATTCAGGAGGGTAGTCTTCCTCCTCCCTCCCCCCGTCGAACGTCGCCCATCACATACAGTGATGCGTCTCTGCCCGCCCACCGTACCCACCATCCGCGCCGATGTGGGATGGAGCGCATCGAGACGGGGAGAAAGGAGCCGCGAGGAGACCGGATACGAGAACAGAGCAACCTGCATGCGTGAGAGGCATTCGACACTATCCGTCGGGTCGGGGCGAGTCGATGGCTCGGGGGTAGGAGGGTAGAGTATTGTATAGAGGTCGTATGTAGGTAGGGTGCTAGAATGTGTATGCTGCAAGATTAGTCCAATGAGAGTATGGGAGGATGGTAAGACAAGTGTAGGTGGAGAGGACGCTGCTAGGGAAGGTACGTGAACGCGACGCCGAGAAAGGGGGAAGGAAGAGTAAAGTGGTGGTGAGGAAGCGGAGTACGGTATCCAGTGGGCAAGAAGAAACGATAGGTCACATCGTGGGGATGGGTCATAGATGGCGGACGATGGGCGGTTGTATAGGACGAGGGAAGACGGAGAGTACGGAGGTGGGTGCAAGTAAAGAGATATATCTGTAGAGAGAAGTAGAGAGGAGGAGCTTGAGGTAAGAGTGACAGAAAGATCCGCTTGAGATGCTCCAGTTGAGTCGTATTGGCGCCGACTCGGAAGAGGACGGATAGCGGTGAAATCGTCCATAGTATCTTCGTACCACTCCAAGGGTCGCAGCGGAATCGTGGCTATATTGCCAGCGCCGGAGCTGTGAAGCGGTCGCGCGTGGAAGACATATCGCCAGGTAGACAATAATTCCCAAAAGCACCGGAATACGCTCAAGGCGAGCGGGGAGCTTTGGTGGCCGGTACCGGACAAAATAGCGGTTTGCATCTGTTTCCTCACTGATCATCATGTTTCCCCATCATTCCGCACGATTCCTTCCCATTCCTCGTCGATCCTCAGGTATCCTCACGAATCCCTACAAATCATCGCTGGTCCTGAGGATTCCCCAATGAATCCTGCATTTTCCCCTCTTAGCATTCAACTTTGCATCCTCAGCATTCCTAAGGAATCCGGCCCATTCCTGATTTTTCTTGAACTCTGTTTGAACTTGACATTCTGACTCGTTCTGAATTTGAACTTGCATTCACTGCGATTCCTCATCATTCCCAGCTGATTGGGATCAGCTCCCGCGACGTCATCTTGGTGTTTTTACACGGCTTCCAGCTCTCATTCCTCTTTCTTCCTGACTCTCTTGTGTGCATTCTGCCGTACCTAAGCTCTACTGGCTCGTATGAACACTGAGCAACGACTGAGAAACCTACGAGACGCCTATCACGCTCTTCACGACGATGTTCTCTCAGCTCTGCGCACTATGGTCGGAGATCCACCGAGCTTGAATGCTGTTCGAGACAGGGCACTGGCGTTAGCTTCAGCGGCGGAGATGGTAAGAATGACACCAATACAACTCCCTTCGAATGCTAATGGTGTCTTTTAGCATCGAGCTGTTTTCCCCCCAGACGAGTATGCTACTCTTCAGACGTCTATCACCGACATCGTGACGGCTCTTGATCTTGCTTGCCACGACTCGATGGACCCGCCTGATGCTGCCCCTCTGACTGTTGCTCATCGTGTTCGTACTGGGCGACGAGGCCGGCCACGCGTTGAGATTGATCCCCAATTTTTGAGCGCCGCCCTCGATCTTCGTGGTCCGACCGGAATTGCTCCTGAAATTGGAGTTTCAGCTCGCACTGTTCGTCGTGCCGCTCTTCGAGCTGGACTAGTTCAACCCGGCGCGCCTGTGTTCCAGTCTCGGACAAACGAACAAGGTCAAGTTGAGGTTGTACATACTTCGACTGCACCTCCCGTTTCCGTCATCTCCGATGCAGATCTCGACCAGCTTGTCGCGTCGACACTTGAAGTATTTCCTCAGTTCGGACGCCGTATGATTCGGGGACATCTTAAGTCTCAGGGGTATCGCATTCCCCGTGATCGAATAACGGCGTCGTATTTGCGGGTGCATGGTGCTCCCGCAATCTTTGGGGACCGACAAATTAGTCGTAAGAAGTATCGTGTCCCAGGTCCAATGTCGCTCGCCCATCTCGACGGTCAACACGGTAAGTATTGTTGTGCGATCTTAATTTCTTCGACTAATTTCAACCAGGTCTTATTCGCTACAAAATTGTTATTCACTGTATAATCGACGGTTATTCGCGGTTTGTACTCGGAATCCGTGTGCACAACAACAATCGCGGAGCGAGCGTCCTACGCTTGTTGCTCGACGTCATTGCGCTGCATGGTTGTCCCAGCCGCTTGCGAGGCGATCACGGTGTCGAGAACATTGAGGTTGCTGTTTATATGGAGGAAGTCAAAGGCCCTGGCCGAGGATCATTCATCTGGGGAAGGTCAGTTCATTTCTGCGTTCCTATACCCTTGCTGAGATTCTCCCTTCAGGAGCGTTCACAACACACGCATCGAGCGTTTGTGGTACGATGTTACGCATGGCTTCGGAAAGAAATGGAAGGTTTTTTTCCTCGATCTCGAAACCAACCACGGTCTCAACCCCACTCGCCCAGGCCATATATGGCTTCTTCACCACCTTTTCCTCGCGTCAATCAACCGTGATGCTCAAGACTGGGCCGAAGCTTGGAACTCTCATCAGCTTACGGTTCGTCGGCAGCGCGAACGCAGTCCGCGTGATCTTTTTATGTTCGGGATGTTGAGGGAGGGTCCACGGGGGATATCCTCCTTTTTAGCTGTCGAGGAGGAGGAGGAGATCGAAGACATCAATGAGTATGGGATCGACTGGGAGGCGAACGAGGAGCCGGAATTAATTGCTCACCTGCTTGAGAATAACCCTAGTCTCTCATAGCCAGACTTCAACACTCTTGATCTCGTACCTCGATGTGTTGAAGTCTGTTTTTAAGTTGATAGGCGTGTCAATGGTAGAACCTTATTATATAATCTTTGTGGCTGTGTTTCTTACGTCAATTTCGTTCACTTTTCTCATAGCGCCCTCCCTCAGGCGCATATACACTATTATTTGGGCCAGAGACAATCTATATAGGCATATCTATCTCTCTGAAAAAAAAAACGCAGTAAAATGCATCTTCTGGGTCTACGCACCAAGCCCTTGCTCTGCCTTGTGACACCTGTGACAGAATGGTAACGCATTTTTTCAACCACTTTCCGCAGCACCTTCTCATGATTCTGGCTGGTTTCAAGCGCCGAATAGATTCCTAACTCCCTATATAAACGCTCCAGACTAAATCTGAGCTCTATATACCGTGTAAATGGGCGGAAATATGATTACATAATCCAAATTTTACTCCTTGCACGCCCTTGATCTAGGGCTGCCAGCCGTGCCCGTGACGGGCACGGCCGTCGATTCAACGGTAAATCCACGGCACGGGCCGTGTTAAGCACGGCCGTCGAAGACGATTTGAAACCTTGAACGGCACGGGACGGTCGACGGCACGGCCGTGGCGGCCGTTTCGACGGTATTAATTATTTTCGAGCACGATTCTTGGTCAAAATTGTGAGATATAGCAATCTTGGAACTCTATCACGGACTCTGAGTCTATTTTGAAGCCAAAAAACAATTTTAGGTCGCCTACAATTCAAAGTTGCGCAACGCACCGTTTGCATCACCAAAGTCGGTAACTCCCGGCAGCACCGGCACGCACAAGACCCGCTCAAAATCAAGTCCCGACTTCAGTCTAAGCAAGGAAAGGTGCGACTATAGCTCAGGTTTGTTTTCCCTTCCTTTCAGTTGCAAATAACCCGCACTTGAAAGCTATTAAGCCTCACCCGTAGCCAGCCCGTGGCACGGCCGTGACGGCCGTGAATCAACGGGCCGTGTGCAGTGCTAACCGTGCCGTAGCCGTGCCGTCTTAAGGAGCAAAAAATGGCCAACGGCACGGGCACGGGACCCGTTCCACGGTTGCCGTCGAGCCGTGTCGACGGTCACGGGCGGCAGCCCTACCTTGATCTTAAAAATGGACTAGAATAACCCTGACGAGCGTGCCAACAACACCGACCCGTTCGCGTCATCCAGCACCCCTGCAAACCTCTCCGAAGTTTTGTGCGAGCCGCCTGGTTGCCCTTTCACTCCGAGGCAGCTTCAATTACTTGACGAGCAATTGAACGCATCGGTTGATCTCTTTTCTCGCAACATGAACGTAAGGCGGTTGGTTTGGGCTCGGGCACTTCAAATCGCGCAGAATATTCAGGAGGGAGTAATACACTAAATATCTAAGTAATTACAATTTTAATCAACCTATTTTTCTCGCCTAAACTGCTCAAGCTGCTTGCTCGATGCTTATATCGGATGCCCCAAAATTCCTTCCACATCAACGCACTGAATTTCCGTCGAATCAATTTAACGCCAAGTACACAGATGTCACAAGTATGGGGTTGTTATTACAATCCTTGATTTGCTTCATCTATCTTTCCGATAACTTCAAATCTATTTCTTTTAAACTCATCAGAACACACCGAACACAATAAGATATCGAAACAACGCACTTGAACACAAAAAACCACCGCTCCAGGTTTTCTCTCTCTTTTTCTGTCAGTCCCGATGCCCTGACAACCCTCGCATCCGCCTCGAGTACACTCCCTTTTGCTAACGCGTACGTGATATCATTCCCCGCATAGAATTTGAACAATCCATTGGGACCGAAAGCCTCCTTCATGCGGGTGACATCGAACACAAGTCCTGTAAACCACTGTTAGTTCTCCTCTTATAAGCATTGAAAGGCACTGAGTCGTGCCTTTCAAAACAATCAGTATCCGTGCACCGAACTCGTATTCATCATCCCTTGTCAAGTCAGCCAGAGTCATTATTGAGAGGCTCGTTGTGTTGAGATTTTGATTGATAGGGTTGGCAGGAATAAATAGAGGAACTACTTCATTTGCGAGAGACATTATAAAGATGTTAATGGTGGAGGATAGGAGAAGCGAATCAGATAATGATTCGCACATTCGGATCGAGCAAGCCGGAAGCACACGAGATCGTGTCGCGTGCCGTTGTTGATTGATCGGGTAACGTGTGAAGTTAATCACTCTTTGCTCCGCTCCACCGTCTCGTCGCGTTCACGATGCCTGAGTTCCAAGTCTTGTCAGCATTTCTGCGGCGCATCAAGCGGGCACTGAAGCGCCGCTTCAAGAAAACTGGTCGTTGGCCGCAAGGTTAATCTAGATGCTTTGCCGTCCATGACATAGCTGAGAAAACTCAATTTCAGGTTACTTCTTGTTTTTCCCCCGCACATGGGCAGAAGGCACGGCCCGGAAGGCTCACAAGACATTCTCTGCCGACGTTGGTGACTACGTCGAAACCCTCGAACCGATGCCGGCCAAAGTCTGCGAATACGACGATAGGAAGTTCCCAAAGAATCGACCTGGGCGATACGTTATAACTCAGCAGCTCAAGCCTGGGCCCGTAAACGTGGCTGTTCGCGGGAAGCACATCGCACTGTCTGCGGGCCATGTGTGTCATCGAGTTCTCCTTGCTATATGCCATATATATTTACCGTTCTTGTTCAGCATGCGGTAGTCTGCCGATTCGCACTGGAGGGCAGTATATTGGTGATGGATAGACGTGATTTTGACGAACTTGTGGCGGAATGCGTCCCCGGCAACAACCCGAACAAAAACAAAGCGGCTCGTTTACGCTCATTCCTCGCCCCCGAACGATTCATTGAACCTGGTGCACGCTTGAAAGAAGGCGAGGATTTCAAGATTAATATCTTGGCTGCCGTGGTGATGGAGGAGGAGGTGATAGTGGTGATGGACTATTCTCGTATGACCCAGATCCACGTCGTGAGCAGCGCTAGGATGTTCGAAAAGGAAGACCTTCGCCCAGGGTCACAGGTTTTTAGTCTCTCGCATCTCCGGGTAATACTCGCTGATTATTTCTGGAGATCTGGCGCGATAGGCTGTGGGCAAAGTGGCCCAGCGCCCCCGATTGGGTTTTCGAAACCGACGATGCGCTCGCTGGTCTAGACCAGTGGCGTGACACTGTTCTTCAAACTCAGCGCCGTATGGCCATTCTGGATGTTCTCAATCAAGCAGACAGTTTCGCGTCTGGCCTTGGTCAACAAATGGCAAGTGATCTCCTCTTCGAGTGCGCCATTCACCCGGATATGCCGAGCTTCGATCTATGCTCCCATGATGGGTTGTATGCGCGCTTCCGTGCCCATATTCCGGTTTTCATGCGCACCTTCGTGTCTGATCGCTATTTCGAACGCTGTGGGCTGGCGTCGAACTCCCTCAATCCCTTCTACTTCAACGACTATTCCGACAACAATTTCATTCGCGGGTTTGTCAAGGTCTATCGTAAAATCGAAGTCCGAGTTCCAGCTGCTCTGTACCATTTATATCAATCAGAGGGTCTCTTTGACTCTGACCATACCATTGGTGCGTCATATTGGACTACGTTCATTGCAAGAGCATAACATGGCGATCCAGGCTTACCTTACCTAGCTCCATGCGAACCTACCACTCGCATGTTCAAAGTCGTACCAGTTCGATTCTTTGAAGACTCAGCTAACAACCGTTATCACATCATCAAAGCCATGCCGCCCGACTCATGGGAGAGTGCTCACACCGTGGTAAGTAAGATTAGCTTTTTCGGAAGTCGTTTCCGCTCACGGATCTATAGGAGTCTCCATTTGAAGATGTGTCGAATGCCGGATTTCAATCAACCCTTGGTCCAGCCTCCTTCGGCGAACCTCTGCGCAACACAACTGGACCCGGACGAAGTTGCTCGTCGGCGGGTCGGAAAGCGAGGTCGCCCGCCGTAAGTATGTGCTCAATATCATTGATCTACGCCGTCTCTTTACTCTTGAAGCCCAAGCGCACGGGTAAACCCGGCAGACCCAAGAGCACTCTCACACTGCGGGTCAAACGAACGTATCGAAGCCATCCCGCGCTCACTGAAGCGTCACACGGCAACGTTTGATGAGAAGGAAATGATCCAATCGGAGGTGGAGGAAGGTGTTGACTCCTCAACCTCGATATCATACGCCGCAGTAGCCTTAGAGTATAGTCTGCTATAGGACTTTGATATGTATGGGTGGATTGTTCGGTGACCTGAGCAAAAATCATAAGTTTACAATTCCTCGAACGCTGGAAACCACATTCTAATCAGCAGAAACACATCCAGTGAGATCTATTCAGGGTTTCCCACTTCAGAATAATTTGCCCTAGTGCAGAGAGATACACCTTGATTGCAGTAGTAGGTCCCGGATTCGGACGACATACAGAAGCAAACAATATGGCTTGATCGCACTTGAACCAATTCCTCGACGTGTAATATCTTTGTCTAAGGCTTGAAAACACATTCAGGGTAACTTGTACATCAATGTCCCTCCAAATTAATTACCTACACTCCGAGAAACACTCTGTGATGCGCTAGCAGCTCTCCAATTAGGACGCACATACAGGTACAAACAAGTTGGAAACTTGCTACTTTCTGCCGAAATTGATGATGAAATCACTAGATATGGGGCATGGTACAGCTCAACTAGTGGCCTCCGCGAATATCTAGCTTTACAGCTTCCCTGATGTAGTATGTACAGAGTTAGGACGAAGACGAAATTTCCGAATTGGGTTAGATATGCATACAGATATAAAACAGTTCGACAGGTTGCACTCAACCAATTCCTCAACGTGTGGAAGAACATCAGGACCTTGTTGTAACAATACAAGTCAATCTAGATGTGAAACTCTCCCTGAATCAATTGTCTCCATACCGAAAAGTACGTCGATGACACACTAGCAGGGTTCCAAATCAGGAAGAGCCTCAGCGTAGAGCCATGCGGGAGATTTTCTGTTTCTGGGATGTATTCATACTTAGTTGTGAGTACGCCTTTCGATTTACCGCTCCCACCAGAAGTTGTCATGAAGATCGCGACAGAGTTGCGGGTCACGTGATCGTGTTCTCTTGTACTCGATGTAATTCCTGAATCCTCAACGTGCAATGTCGGCGTAGCAGCCTCAAAAACACATGTACGAAGATTGAACAGTCGGTTTCTCTTCAAATTAATTATCTGTAGTCTGTGCAACACTCCTGCCAGGTGCTATTAGCTTCCTTCAAGTTAGACCACCTAGTACAACAAGTACTTGCTAGGAAGGTTGCGTGTGAGACAGTGTATTAAGAGAGACCTGCTAGCATTATGAGGCCATGGTTTAGCATGGCTATGAAAGTATTTTACGCTCTGGATGCCCAATCGCACTTTACCGAGCTGCCGAACATACCCGAAATGGAAGTTGCTTGAGTGCACCAGTGCTCAAAGCCGCAACCGTGGCATCTGAAAATCGAATGCACGTCTGAACAGTCTATTAGAGGCATACAATACTCTAAATTTACCATTTTGAACTGTGTTGTGTTGAAAAGAGTGAAATCAGCATGTTTGGTCACAAACCGGTTGTCCTTCGGAAATAATCCAATTTCCCAGTATTCTGATGATCAAATGCGCTAGAAATGTTACACCAGTATATTTACGCTCAAAGGAGTCTGGATGCTCAACAGCAACTTCCCTGAAAGGATTTGTTCTGAATTACAGAGTCATAATCTTCGGACACTTTAAGGCAGTTGAAATTGTGATTGTTTGTGCTCTTTCAATGAAGAGATTATGAGCTAAATGCGAGATAAGCAATGCACTGGTGCTCCTATGAGGTATAAGCTTTATACCTTTTCTCATAGCGCAGGTACGAAAAGCGAACGAAGGGTTGACGCGGTCACGTGACCGTGTTTGCCCATCTCACAACGCGCCAATGTCCAACAGCGATGGTATAGAGAATACTTCTGTGATGCTTCAGACAATCATTGAAGTCCTTAAAAGAGGTTTTTTACTACCAGATTTCACTAGGTGCACAATCCCTTACAAGGAAATCTGATTTTCCCGGATTGGGAGGCGAAGTTACATTTCGGTAAAAGCCTGGAGCCATAGTTCAAGTCACAGGTTCTACTACTGTAAGTGGCCATCGCGCAAACTATAAGACAGAGATTTATATGGGATTAGCTTGTCTTTCACCGCCTTGACCTTTGCCCTGATCGTAATCGCAATCCCCGGAGCCACCTGCCTGGTTCAGAGATTGTGCGGTATGCGAGGTGGCCAGGGCAGGGGCAAAGCACACCGCCAAGAATCGCCGCAGCGCATTCTCTTTTAGCTGTTCTACAGAGGATGCAGGACCAGTGTTGGAGCTCTGTCGATCCTGTAAATACATAGCGTAGCGCGGGCATCCCGGGTGAACGTTTTGTTGTTTCCGTAAGTGGACAGTTTCAAGCAGCCCAAAGCGGAACTGCATCCGCTATTTTGTACTCGTCAGAGGTTGGAATCCTGCACCTCTGGCGCGGGCGATGACATCCTCGACAATGAGAATTTGTCGAATTTGGGTGTACGCGGTTCCGAATTTAGGCAGAGATCCGTCGTCCTCCAACAGAATGGAAAGTTGATATGCTTCGGGGAGAAAATGCTGGTCAAGTGCCGCGCTCACCAAGGCAAGATTGGCTAAGCAGCGCTGGACAATCTGCGGCGGTTGCGGCATCGGTGTTCTCGACATTGAGCGACTCGCTGGGCGACTGTTCTCTGATGGTACTGGAGTAGCGGAGGAGCTAGATGGAGGAACAGTAGGTGCGGTGAGATACTGGAGAGAAATTAGGTCAGATCAGTAGCGAGATAAACGCACTCACACGAGGGAAGACATAGAGCACGAAAAAGAATGTAGCTTCAGCAATGCCACGAATGCGGAAGATTTCATGGCTGGTAGGTGTATGAGCGGCTCGTGGCGCAATGACCGTCATAGAAGAATCGAGGTGGAGCGCAAAGACCCCTTTTCGGAGTAGGTGTTTTGAAGCATACTAAAAGTGGGATCCTGAACCTCGATCAATCGCTGAGAGCACGCGATACAATACTCGGTACGATCCAGCTGCCGACAAATCCTTCTCAACATCTCTGCTGCTGTGCCACTTGCCGTCACAAGTGCGAGGATGAGATCCCTCAGAGATGGAGCCAAAGAAGCGACACAAACGAGGTTCCAGGAAGCCACACTGCGCAGGATTCTCGGATGGGAGCCCGAGATATACAGCCAACCTCAGCTGGAATCGCTGACGGAGGCCGGCTGACAGTGGGAGGAACAACAGGTGGAGCAGGAGTGCGGCGGAGACGTTCGCGCTCACGCAGATTAGCGAGACTTCCGTTACCAGCCCTGGGACATGCGACTGCTGGGAGAACGGGATTTTGGTTGGACGGGCGGGAAGAGGTGGTCCAGATTGGAATCACTGGCAGATTCGTCGTGAGTTTGACTCAAATCCAGCGCGTTTGGAGAGCCTGTCGTCAGAGGAAAACCCGAGCGAGCTACTGGTGAACGAGGTTGACCTAGAGCCTGGATAACGCGCACGTGGAGAGTGAAGAGTAGGTGGACGATAAATGATGTTGTGGAAATCATTGGCTTCTGCCGGAGAAGGATTGGTTGAAATTGGCGCCAATGGGTAAGACGGTGAGCTGGGGAGCGCGTTCTCGAGAAAGTCCAGCCCAGGTGCGTTCATGAAGTGATGAATTGCTGGCCCTCGACTTCTGGGTTCAAAGTGACAGTGAGATCTTCGCCCATAGGCTCCTCAGGCCAATTATCGAAGTCCAACTCGCTTTGTGAATTGTTGAAAAACAGCTGATCAAAAATAATGTGGCACGCACGGTACGGAATCTCCTGCCTCTGAATGCTCAACAACGACTTCCATATTATTGTCGACCTCATCTATTCAAACTCAGAAAGAGACAAATAACAACGCAAGATGATTTACCCACCACTTGAGGAACAGAGTTGAGCTCGTCTGAGCGTCGGCGATAATGAGGAGTACGAGATCGTTGTGGCAGGGGGCGAACTGGAGATGGAGCCTCTCCATTGAGCCGGCGACTGTGTCGGGTGGGGGCTTGGCTCATTGCGCACAGTGAAGAACACTCAAAGACGATTATATAGCAGTACTTGAAGTTTTCACACTAACGGTGAGCCCTGAAATCGCTTAAACATTTCAAATGAGCTCGGGTAAAGTACCGAGACATCGTAGCAGTAATCTACGACGAAGTGTAGGCATTCTGGGAAGCCAGAAGTTGAGCATGAAAGAGGCGACCAAATGTAGTGTCCTTCCCTGCCTCCGCATTTTCTGAGATGAGAAGGGTGGCGAAGACGAGCGTTGTTGGTGATAGAGAAAGTTTGAAGCAAGAGCGGAAGTCGATGACGACGTCTGGCCCGAAATCGTCATTCCCCGCCGCATCAACGGTCGGGTAGGCTTTCGGAATAGTCATGTGTGATGAGGCACTGTGACAAAGAAAATAAATATTGGAACAGTTGTTCGAAGGCAAAAATTGCTCACCTTGATTCTCCAACCCGCAGGTCTCACAGGCAGAAGGATCGATCCAGTAGTAACAGAGAGGAAGAGACGAGCACGGACGACAGAGTCGGGAGCCGTGAACTCGGGGTCGATCAGTGCGCGTATCACACCGTCCAGGTCCCGGGGATGGCCCGCGCTCCAACAAGTAGTGGGAGACGAAACGCTCAATGAGCGCCACCATCTCGACGTTATCCCCCCCAGGGATTGACTTCCGGATTGGTTTCATTGTAGTCGATGAATCGCAGAATGTCGGCAGGAGATTTAAGCTGCCGGTCAAAGGCAGCCTTGATCAGCTCCAGACACGGAGTCACTCACAAACCACTGCGTGCGACGGAGATGAGAGGATATACAACCTATGGATGTTGACACTCACCTCGAGTATATGATGCGGACGGTCTTGTCCTCCGAAAGGCTCCACAACAGCATTGAAACCATCACCCATTCCGAAATAGTCTGGATGGTGCTCGATATCGGCAGTGCCAAGTGTCGCATAGCTAACAATGGAGTCCGAGATCCCCTGATGCTCCTCCTCTGAGCGCGGCAACGAGATCAAGGTCGGCTGTAGGGCAATGAGAATGATGTTGACGGTGGTACAAGAAGAGACTGCTTACATCAATTTCGGGGATGTTGACGAGATATTGGTACACTTCACAGTAGGGAGGCTTAGCAGAATACAAAGGCTGATCTAGTGATACTCCGACAATGCGTTTGATGAACAAAATCGAGTCCGGTGACATGAAGCGGGAAAGAAAGTCAATGTCAAACTTCGACGCACTCACGCGTTCCGTTGAATAAAGTGTGAAAAAGAAAAGGGGAAACTGGAAGAGGAGCGCCAATGAATAGAAAGTGAAGGAGGAGAATGAGGCCGGTAGCTTTAGCCACCACAGAAGCGGTAAGGAAAGGGGGAACGAGACGGATGAAGGCGGAGAGTTAGAAAGCCTTCGCGCTCGATCCAAAAGCGGCCATCAGAGAGAAGGATTTTGACAGCCTGCCCTATGACCTCGTTGCGAGGGCCACGACCGATACCAGGGCCGCTACAGAATTTATCAGGGGAGATTCAACACAGACATCAAAAGCTCACATTCTCGCACGAAGTCCAAACAAACCCTGCTCCCCAAGATGTGCGTTCTCAATGGTCGGCCGGGCCGAAAGAAACTGTTCATTGATCGCTTCTTTCAGTTTGAGAGTGGTGGGGCGAGAGCAGAGCCAAAAACACAGTGTAATGAGGGCTCGTGCGCCGTCATCTACCGTGCTTGAAACGACGACAATGTGGTCATCGATCTCCCGAGGTGCCTGGAGATGATTTTGCCACGCCGTTAGAGTGGAAGGGCCAGACCCGGGCATGTGTTGAAGAGTGAGATCGACAGCGGCGTGTGGCCCTAGGTATGAACGATGCTGTGTGAGAGAGAGGTCAGACATTGTTGAGAAAAGATCAGAATTAAACTTGCCTTCATGCTGACAGGCGCCTGTTTCATTATGGCTGTGAGAAGTGGGCCGGGAACGAACATTGCAGTCGTTGAGATCGGAACGGCATCGGCTGCAGCCTGCTGCACAAAAATTTGAGCCGAAAAGGAGAATAAGGAGTCGTGATTCTTACCTCCTGCCACTGCTGGCGAGCGGCAGATCGAGTGATCATCTATGTTATCTCAAAAGTGATTAAACAGCAAGGAAAGGAATACATACTTGCAATCCTGGAGCGGCAGGAACAGAATGTGACTCGCTGCCGCTGTCACTGCGGTAAGGAGAATCCTGTATTTCGATAATAGTTTGAGAGCTGTAGGGAGTACGACTGAAAAGAAGTTGAACTGACCTCATCGATTAACATGGCAGGAAAACTATTACACGAACAAGATTGAATAAGCATAACATGCAATAGTGCGAACTGTATACATACCTCGTCATCGCTATCGGAACCTCAAGAATCTCGGGCGAGACTTGGCGAACAGATTCCGGCTCGGGGGTGGTGAGCCTTGTACATCCCTTTCCGCACTCGGGGCTTGGATCTCCACTGAGTGACGCGATGATCGAGTGGAGAACACGCCGCCCAAAGCAGCGGTGGGGAAGAACATAGCCTGGAAGACGACTAGTCGGGCCAAAAAAGCAGTCGATCGGCGCAAAGAGATTCCGGTTACGAGGGGCTTTGGAAGCATGGTTAAGTTCTCGTCACAATTCGTATCCCATACAATGACGCACCGAGAAAAATAAATACACCATCGCCAAGATTGTTGGGTGTATGACTATAAGGGGCACTCCGGAGCGCCTGTAAGGTAAACGTGAATCGTGTGAGAGATTTGGGATCCTCGACCCAGGTTCGCCCGTTAGCGCTAGATTAAGTCATAAATAGAATAATTGGACAAGAACACTAAGCTCACCGTCCGCGTGGACCAAGGAGGACGTAAGACATCGTGTTGGGACTAGGGATAGTAGCAGTGAGAGCTGGGGCGACGTAATCGATGTTGTTGGTAGCACAATGATCCCGGAAAAGCAAGCTCGATAGCTTCAAAGATTGGTCCGGTCGTCGAGACGTCGACGGTGAAAACTAGGCCCGCAGTTTTAAGAGTGGTTTGAACGTTTTCAATCTCCTCTGCGCTCTTCCAGAAAAAACGCGGAGAAAGATCGAGAGTGTCGTTAAAATCCGAGGTGTCGAGCTAACAGAAGCAGGGTATAGATATAAATGCATCAGTAGACGATTAAAGATCGAAACGATATTTTGCGCACCACTTTAGGCAAAATACCGCACCAGACGATCGCCGAGGTCGGAGCAGTCACCGCTGCAAAGTCGTTCAATGCCGGGATAGAAGCCGAGGTTTCCGTGAACGAGCGAGGCGGACCAGACTTGCGCTTCTTCTTCGGAGATGTGGGAGAAGACGATGTAGCCAGGCTTGAGGAACCGGCAAGCAGACCCATGCAAGTTTCGTTGGATTGAAGCCTGACGCGCCTGTTGCACCGAAGCAGTCGATGGCCGAGCAAGACCGGTGAAAGCAGTGACTGGGCGATGAGGAACACCGATAGAGGGACTGGCTCCGGCAGAAACAGAGGTAGAGACGAGACCAGATGGGACAGGAGCAGGAGCGGATGTGCTGGAGGTGGTGGAGGGCAAGCTTAATTAACGGATCAACAACTGATTGACCGTTGACATGATGACGAAATGCGCACCTCGACGACTGAGTGAGTTGAGGCGTGTGCCGACCATTTGAGACCACAGATACAGGCCAGATGCATAGTCCAAGTGGTACTTGTCTTGAATTCAAATCAATCACAACACCGTTTCAAGTTCGCAATACGAGGTAAACACAACCGAAAAGAAGGCAGCGCAGCGGCCATCACTCGTTCCGCGCGGGCAAACATCTGATTTTGTTCAGTCAAAGACGAAGCTTGAACAACATGAGTGATCCAAGGGTGACCCACAGATAAAGCAAATGGTTTCCGGATTGTCAAAGTCCTACAGTTTCTGAGTTTCGATAGAGTACCGTAAGCATAAAAAAAGGACACACAGCATATTTTGGAGTGCCGTCGGGGTTTTCGGCGACAAATCCGAAGCAGGTTTGAACGCAGTCAGCAACGATACAGGCTCCGCGAGAAGGAAGCCGGAAATTTAGACGCATTATTGAGATCAGTTGGGTTTGACGGGGAAATTAGACGACGCAGTTTGTGCTTCTGGGCAGTACTGAAGGTCATTCTCGGTACGGCATTCAAGCTCGGATAACCGGATAACGAAATCGATCAGCAGGATTCCTAAGGAATGGCGAGGAAAGCCAAAGTCAAACAGTGACGGCGATTCGTAGAAATACAATGTATTGGGAATTCCTCAGGATTCCTCAGGATTGATTCCTGAGGAACTCCCTGGCTATCCTTGTCATTCCTTAGGATTTATCGGGACAGGCTTCAGGAATTTGAAGGAATCACTCAGAAGCCGAGGTTTCGGAAGGATTTGCACGGAGTTACAAGGAATATCAAGGATCTGTAGTGATTCATATGCAAAATAGGTCAGGTACAAAGTCAAATGTTTTTGTCCAATGGCGGCCTTCATAATTTCCTGCTTGCCCTTTGCTCAGCCAGGAGGTAGCTACAAACCTGGTGTAACTTCGAAGACCTTTGAAAGCCTACCCAAATGATTCTTGGTCTCAAATATTCGAGCCCGGTTTGTGATTTTGAGTCGAACGCTGCTGTGGCTTGTGCCTCTCGTCCGAAAAGGTTCAACTTATCCACATTTCCTATACAGCCAAGTGGAGAAGTAAAGAATTTCTAGTGACAAAGTTTGTAGATCAAGGCCTACTGTATGGTACCTAATACAATTTGGAAGGAAATATCTTGATTTTGGTGCGGGACAAGAGGTTTGGGGAAGGGTGACTTACGGCTAACGCGTGACAACCTAACTCTAGAAGTACTATCTGGCTGTGGGTTAGAGAGTGGATGGATATCCACTCCATTGAACAACAGGGTTCACCCTTCAACCGTCTTGTACATTCAAAGAAATCTCAGAGTATGCTTTCCGGTTCTCCTTCATAAGTTACTGGCCATCGAGATGTACTTATGACAGGCATAGGGTTAATTCCATATGCAGTCCTCGAGCTCAACAGATGACGTTCACACAAGAGATTTTGTCATGAATGGTGAAGCAACTTCTCATTAAACCGGAGGTTGTAAGGGCAACCTTTAGGACCCGAGATGTCTCGAGGGTCTAGCGAGGGAGAATCCAAAGTTAATTAAGAACACTGTGAAAACATCGGCACCTGATTTTCATGTACCTAGAAAATGAATCAATTATTTGATGGAAATGCCCATGATTTTAGCTTTTCAGGTATCCCAGAAGAAATTAGGCCCCATTCAATGAATTTGACCGATTGCTCACCTTCTCAAAAAATCACGGAATATGACATTAAAATCCCCAGCGCCTGTTACAGCGCAAAAACCGCGCAAGTCCAAATGCCGAATTGCCGGGAAATGACGTCAGAGCTCCACATGCGCAGCACACAAATGCTGCGGACGACCTTGGACGTCTCTTGTCTCCCTCCCACCACCACCACCACCACCACCATGCCGCCAGCTCTCTCCTCGACGCCGTCGCCCACTGTCGCCGTCGCCGCCGTCTGTCATTGTTTCTGTGGCCGTCATCGTCACCGCCGCTCTTTTTAGGCTCCCTCGCTCTTTCAAAGTGACTGCAAAATGAGTCGACTGACCAACAGGCTCCCTCCCATTTGCACCACCTCAATGACCTCCAAGCGCTTGGCTCCTCCCCCGTCCCCGGCGTCGCCATTAGTGCAATCGCTCGCTGAGTGATTCGCATGGCAATGGATTACAACGAGAGCATGGTAACAGGTGCGCTGACTGCCCATCGTCCCCTCAAACTTCCACTAACCACTTCTCTCTAGCACGCTGCTCTATTCTATCGCCCCGAATCCGACTCCAACGCAACTCTTCTCGATCATTCGCCCTCGTCTTCGTCGAATCAAACTTACGCCCAAGCATCGAGCCGACGTCACCCCCCCTCTTCCATCCTTCGTCCGGCATCCATAGCCCGAAACCCAGACTCAAATTTAGCAGAGTGGTAGTTTTCACGGCGCCGAGCGGATTCGCGTAGATATTGCATGTATTGGTACACAGAGCACAATATCATTCATTTGTACCCGAATTTCGCTCCGCATCGCATTATTTTAATGGTCTCATTCCATGATTTCACGCATGTGCAGGGAGGCTTTGGGATTTGAGCCTGATTTTCATTGGATCGGCACATGAATTTGGCACATGAAAACGTCAAAAAAGAGTATGATTTTGTTTCGGCGCTAGGTACATGAAAATCCGGGGCCAGTGACTGATATTCAGGTTATGGGGGCATGAAAATCGGTGTACCAAGGTACATGATTTTCAGGTCCCCCGATCTTCACAGTGGAAGCTACTAGAAATACATCACACCGCACCTAGCGAGGGAGAATCCAAAGAGAAGAAAGCTGAGGATTCCCACGCTAGGTGCAGTAAACATATAGTACTAGTTTCCCACAAGCTCGGAGCAATCGGCAATGTTCCCGGGCCAAGTCACATGCCCTACTCCACGATGACATAGGGCGTTGGGGATTTGACGGGAAAGTGGGAAATCTGCAGGAGGCCTGCGTCATAGGTGGCTGTGTAGTGCCAAAAGAGGAGTTCCCCTGACATCATCCCCCCCTTGGAATGCGGCGCCTCGACGCATAGATCGCACCTGAGCTGGAGTTGACGAGCGGTCACGGAAGGGAAGGGAATCGAAGGCAGCAACAGCAATGAGCGAGGTTTGGAAGGGTATTTGCGGTAGAAAGCAGCGACAGCGTCCGGGGCAAAGACATTAGAGTGCTTCACCATTGATCATGGGACGGTCATAACCCTTCCAGCGAACAAAGCACCATAGACTCCCATAGCGGATCTTGGCATCCAATATCTCCTCGACCTCCCATTGCTTGTCGCCAGGAACGTCAAGGACTGGTGGCGGCTCTTCGTGTCTGGGGCGAGTGGGGAATGGATCGGCTTCCACAAGCTGAAGTTTCACGACAGGGAAGACAGGGTGGAGGGCAGAGTACCGGGGCGGCAGCTCCAGTTTGAAGGCACCATTACCGACGACCTTCAGAACCTTGAAGGGGCCGATACGCCGGTGGGAGAATTTCACCGAAGGGCGGGTGGGTGCGGATATCTGAAGCATCAACCCACACCCGGTCACCAACCTGATGTCTGGAGCTGGTGTCCGCCGGCGGTCATAGTACTGCTTGTACTCTGCTTTGGCCTTGACAAGTGCTGCCTTCGCCTCGGAAACCCCTGATGCAATCCGATCGTGGAACTCGTTCACAGCCTCCAACCTAGAGCGTGCAGCGTGGGGCTCAAAGCCCATCCGTGGAAGCCGACCAGTGTCCGTCATGAACGGTACCTGCTGCGTGGAGGAGTGCATGTGGTTGTTGTACGCAAACTCCGCTGCAGGTAGCAGCTCATCCCAGTCGTCCTGCTTGTAATTGGTGAAGAGCCGGACGTACTGCTCGAGTTCCTGGTTAACACGCTCCGTTTGGCCATCGGTCTGCGGGTGGTAGGCCGTAGAAGTGGCTGGGGTGACCCCAACGAGGCGCCAAAGCTCGCGCGTGAACTCTGCGATGAACTGGGTGCCACGATCCGAGATGTACTTCTCTGGCAGGCCATGGTGGCGCCAGACGTTCCGGTAGTACAGCCGAGCAGCACCAACCGCGTCGATGGTGGTGTGACACTCCATGAAGTGCGCTCTCTTCCCAAGGGCACAGACAACGACCATGACTGCATCGTATCCATGGGCCTCGGGAAGCTCGACGATAAGTCGACCGACACGGTGTGCCAGCGCTCTTCTGGGATCTCTGTGGGGTGGAGCTCACCAATCGGCAGTTTGACGAAGCGCCTTGGTGCGGCAGCACAAGTCACAAGTCGCGACATCCCGACCGACATGGCGCGACAGCTGGGGCCACCAGTAGTTCCGAGACACGAGCTCCAGGGTCTTGAAACGACCAGCATGGCCTGCAGCGCGCGTGTCATGGTGCTGCTCCAGGATGCGTCGGCGGAGGTCCTTGTCTCGGGGGACGACAATCTTCCCCCGGAAGTAAAGGAGTCCACCTTCAATACGCCATTCCGAAGACCGGGCAGACCGCACACCTCGGGCCTTGAGGAGTTCCTTCGCAGTCAGGGCAATGGCTCTTCAAGGTCGGGGTCTCCAGCAAGCGCATCACGAATGTCGCGCAGGAGGGGAGCCTCAGGGCCAGCAATAACCAGGGCCTCGGTGGCCCGACGTGGAACAGCTCGGGTCGAAGCAGGGTAACGTCCTGGTTATCGTCCTGCACTCCATGGTCCCGGTCTCCGAGAAAGCGCGTCGGGGCGACCCATGAGGCGACCCGGTTGGTGGTGCAGCGAGAAGTCGAAACGGGAGAGGTAGAGAGACCACCGAGCTTGGCGACAGTTGAGCTTCTGGGCCTTCCGGAAATATTCCAGGTTTTTGTGGTCCGTCCAGATCTCAACTGGGTGCTGCGCGCCCTCAAGGAAGTGGCGCCACTCCTCAAGGGCTCGCACGATCGCAAGCATCTCCTTGTCGTGAATCTCGTAATTCCGCTGCACCTCGTTCAGGCTTTTGGAGTAGAACGCAACCGGATGCCACTTGCCATCGTCACCCTGCTGGGAGAGGACGGCACCGGTGGCATAGTCAGAGCTGTCAGCCTCGAGCCGGTACGGGCGTTCGGGGTTTGGGAGAACCAGAACAGGGTCCCGAGTCACCCGCCGCTTGAGCTCGTCAAAGGCAGCTTGCTCTTCAGGCCCCCAGGTCCAGGCAATGCCCCTTCTTGGTGAGTCTGAAGAGGGCTCGAGCAACGTCTGAGAAGCCCGCAATGAACCGGCGGTAGAAGTTTGTGAAGCCAAGGAACTGCTGCACATCCTTCTTATTCTCAGGCGCTGGCCAAGCTGCCACTCCTGCAACCTTTACAGGGTCCATCTCGACGTGTTGTGGGAGATAATAACGCCGAGGTACTCAATGGAGGTCCGCTTAAACTCACACTTCTCGGCTCGAAGGTAAAGCTTGTTTGCGCGAAGCCTCCGCAGGACCTCTCGGACGATCTCTCGATGCCGACGGATGTCTGAGTGGACAATGAGGATATCGTCGAGGTAGACCATGACGTCGCCAGAAAAGGATAAGATCCTGGAAGATGTCGTTCATCATGGTCTGGAAGGTTGCAGGGGAGTTGGTCAGACCGAAATACATGACCAGCGGCTCAAACAGTCCCCGGTTGGTCCGGAACGCTGCCTTCCACTCGTCGCCTTCACGGATTCGAACGTTGTTAAAGCCCCAATCGGACATCGAGCTTCGTGAAGTACCGGGCTCCCCTGAGTCGGTTGATGAGGTCGTTGATCAAGGGGAGCGGGTAACGATTCTTCACGGTCATAGCATTTAAAGCTCGATAGTCCTGTACGAACCGAAGTCCGCCGTCCTTCTTCTTGACGAAGAAGACGGTGAGGCCATGGGTGATTTTGACGGTCGAATCCGGCCAGTGCCAAGTCCGTCCTCGATGAAGGCATCAAGTTCCTTCTGTTCGAGAGGCGAGATTGGGTAGACCTTGCAGTTCGTGGTTTAGAGTCCGGCACGAGCTCAATGGCATGGTCCCAGGATCGGCGTTCAGGCAGCGAGTCAAAGGACTCCTTGTTGAAAACATCGTCTAACTCTCGGGCCCATTCGGGAACGTCCGAGCGCGCCGGGGCTGAGTTTTTGGCGTATGCCTCAGCCAGGCGCTGGGAGACGGTGCTTCCAGCACGGATATCCTCAGAAGGCAGGAACTGGGTGTAGAACACCTGGTCTCCCGCTCGAGGGGGTCATCCACCTCATCCGCATCATCCACTTCATCCACATCATCCTCGTCATCATCCTCGTAGTCCGGGAACAGCTCTGGCAGGTCATCGTATTCATCTTCGCCTAAGTCTATGGCGCAGATGGATGGAAGGGGACCAAGTCGGAGCTGCCGGAGGATCTCAGCGGCCAGGCGGGACTCTCGGCGTGCAGCGCGAGCCTCCAGGCGAACCTCGGTGCGGCACGTAGAGCACTCGCTGGGGCATCTGCTCATCTTGACCTCTCGGGTGTCCCAGTCGATCTCCGGGTTATGCTTCCGGAGCCAGGAGTAGCCGAGAATGAGCTTCTGCTTCCCAAGACGGGTAACAGCGAGCTGCATGCGCTCAGAGTGACCACGATACTGCAGCACGACGTCAGCCACCTCGCGGATCGCACCAGCCTCATTTGGCGAGCCATCCACGTTGAAAACTGGAATGGGCTGTGCAAGGCGGCGGAGGGGAAGGCCAGACTTAGCTGCGAACTCAGAGTCAATGAAGTCTGAGGTGGCACCACAGTCAACGAGACCTTCGAGGGAAAGCTTGGTGGCGTCCTGGACTGCCTGAATCTCAAGGGGGAGATGCAGGGAGTTGGCACCGGGTGCAGCAGCAACAGTATAGCGCTGAGGAAGTCTACGTTCCCAAGGCTTTCGCCGGATACGTGGGGAACGGAGGGGAGCAGGGGGTACGTCTTTCATTTCGGCAGGTTCAACAGATGTAACATTGGCAGACTCATCATACAAACATGCGAAACGATTAGGGGACGCGATCGAGGGCGTACCGCTCACTCGTCGCGTGGGAGAAAACCCTGCTCTTCCTCGGCGACTACAGACTCCGGCTCAGGGAGCGAGTCGGTGGTGGCAACCCGAGCCACCAGTTCGGAGAGGAGCTCGGACCCAAGCTGACGTATGACCTCGTCAAGGACATCAGCGGCTCGGACGTCAGCCGGGGTGGGGCAATCCCGGGCCAGGTGTGGACCGCCGCATCGGTAGCAGCCACGGGGAGGTCCTCTCCCGGAGCGCGTGCGATCAACGTCCATGGGGACTACCCTGCAGAGGAGCAGGAGCTGGCATGGCCCGAGGAGGAGGCGCAGGGACAACAGGGAAGACCCTGCCGGACGTGAGCGAGCGGCTGGCGGAGCTGAGGGGGCTTTCGGGAGCAGCACGAGCCCGCACGTGCGATTCGTAATGGCGGTACGCTCGGGTCCGCCAAGCCATGTAGTCGCGGAGGTCTGGGGGGTCGCTGGACGAGGTGATGGCCGCATTGATGGCAGGGTCAAGGGCAGAGCGGAACTTGGTGACCTTGACCAACGCGTCAGCAAACCCAGCAAGGTCGAAGAGGTCTTCAAAGTCATCAGTGTACTTGAAGACATCCCGGGAGCCCATATAGTATGCCCTAGACTCGAGTTTGTGTAGGGCGTGGTCCTGCTCGTTCTCCTCGACAAAGCGTGAGCAGAACTCCTTGGTGAAGGCGTCCCAGGTGAGGAAGGGGAAAGGGTTTTGATGGACATGCGCTCAGCCCATTTTTGCGCAGAGTCTTTTGGACAGAAAGGACATGGTGAAACGCACTGCCTTTTCCTCAGACATCTCGCCACCTTCGACAAAACGCCTCCGGAACCAGTCGGATGTAAGTCCGAGCTGAGTGAAGGAAGGCCCGGCCAGCCGAGCGGTCGCCGTCAAAGACGAAAGGGGGGTTCGGTCGAAGGACCGTTTTGCTGCCGGGGTGAGGTTGGAAAAGAGTCCTGGACTCTCGGCCGGAGGCTCTGGAGGAGCGGCAGGGGTCCGGAGCAGTAGTAGTGGAAGGATTGGCAGCAGTTTGAAAAAGCTCGACCAGACGGTCAACAGTCCTCTCGAGCCTATCCATCCGCTCGGCGGCGGCTGCAGCAGCGGCGGCAGAGTCGGTCATGGTGGGTTTATAGAGAGGGGGAGGAGGGGGCAAGATTCGCGGTTTGCGCGTCCGAGACAGCAGAGGAGGAGGTCCGACGAAGCGTCTGAAAAATCGCCAAAGCGCGCAATCTTGACCAGTTAATCCCTTGGAGCCTTTCTTCTGCTGTAAGGGCAACCTTTAGGACCCGAGATGTCTCGAGGGTCTAGCGAGGGAGAATCCAAAGTTAATTAAGAAGCTACTAAGAATACATCACACCGCACCTAGCGAGGGAGAATCCAAAGAGAAGAAAGGCTGAGGATTCCCACGCTAGGTGCAGTAAACATATAGTAACTAGTTCCCACAAGCTCGGAGCAATCGGCAATGTTCCCGGGCCAAGTCACATGCCTTACTCCACGATGACATAGGGCTTTGGGGATTTGACGGGAAAGTGGGAAATCTGCAGGAAGGCCTGCGTCATAGGTGGCTGTGTAGTGCCAAAAGAGGGAGTTCCCCTGACAGAGGTCATAAAGAGAGTAGGATTACACAGAATGTAATAAGTAAATAAGGAGCCAATCCCCTGCAAAGCAACTTCAACGATGTAGTGGTCCTCTGTCAAACTCTCACAAACCGTCGAGCTGAGGAAACGCAGGACTTAGCATGACAACATAGTTGGCTGCGGGCACGGGTTTGTGGAGGAGAGAGACCTCGCAAATGAAAGGGGTCACTGTTAGCGTCTGTTACGTAGGTCATTCGAGTTAACGATACACCATCAGAGCATACAGGCATCAGGATGCTCGCCCACAGTGAACAGTGCTGCGAAGAATGTTCACTGAAGTGGGGAGTAGCCGCAGATGGGCTCGGAAGCCAGCCGGGTTATGCAAGGTGCGCAAACTCGGCAAAGCATCCATTCAACCGCGCGCTAAACAGGCGTTGGCGGCTGAAATGTGCGGCTGCCAGACCGTGCAGTCATCGTTTCCGCCGCAGATCAGGTTGGCGACTGCGGGTAAGGCAGGTGATAACCAGTTGCGTATTGCGGAGTAATGACATGACCATCGACGAGCAATGCGTGGAACATGGACCAGCATTTGGAAGCTATGTCTTTAGGTCGTGGTGCGCGAGCAATGGCTTTGCGGCATGCTGCACCAACACGATATTACACGGGGCAGGCTGATATGCGGCAGGCACCGAAAGGTATCACCGTGCAGGGACAAAAACATGATGTTCTCGGGCCTGGGTTCAGCAATTACGCTGAAGGCAATGGCCTTGAAACGCGCTGAATCAATCCAAGTAGGATCGATAAGCGGGGTCCAAAGATGTCTGTTCGCGGCGGTGTTGACCACAATCGCAGAGAATTCTCGAATGAAGCGCGCGCCAGCGGCAGCTACGAGACTGCGATAGGGCAATTCTTGGTTTTCACGGCGTTACTGAGACGAAGTCGAGTCGGACTCAAACTTCGTAGCCAATGCTCTCAGAGTTGGCTCCCAAGTCATGCATGGAGGTACTACGCTGGAACCAAAAGGAATGTATGAGGGTATATGTAACACTACCATTTTTCTCTGTTATCTCGTGACCGCGTCTGACTTAGACTTATTCCCACTTCCCGCTCCGTCCATTACCTTGCGCTCATGTATGACTTCATTCCGCTTTGTCGTTTCTTAGTTTACTTTAAATACTGTGATGTACTTTGTATTAGACTTTGGTGAATCTAGAACTTAAAACAGTCACTCTGTTCGCCACCAGCTCTCAAACAAAACCTTTCGTGTGTGGCTGAAACTATTACTTAACGGTAATCTTTCGTCACATATTTTTGACTCTTAACTAGTATCATTGCTCTTCGTCGCCGCTTGCTCTGGTTTACCTGTGGTCTGATCAACCGCCGCTACCGACTTCGACGACGACTCTCTCACCAAAGTTTTCTCTTGTCTCATCTCCTGTCTCAACTCTTGCTTCTTGTCTCTTACTCTCATCATCTACTCGCAATGGCTCATTTCTTCGCGGACGGGGCCGTTCCCCTTATGTTACTCGGGCTACTACTCGGAACAATCGTGTTACCATCGAGGAACAAGCGGAGGATAGTGAGTCTTCCACTTCTCTTTCTTCTTCTCTTGGTTCCGAGCATCGCGCTCCCGAGCAATCCGCTCCCAAGTCGGCTTTGGGTTCGCCCAAGTCGCGCAGCGTCACACCCGAGCTGTTGTTCAGCCGGGTTGTGTCTGCTTCACCACCCATTCGGGCGGTTAGTGCCCCACCTACTCAGGTGGTGGAGGGAGCTTTCCCTTCTCAGGAAAGCTCCGAGCTGTTGTTCGTCCCGTTGCTTGACAGCATCGTGGACTTTGGAATTCTCGACTTGGACGCAAGCGAGAATCGCGAGACCTGGACACAGGTTACTCGTCAGTCTTCCAAGTCTCACAAGGAAGACAAGAAGTCGGGTGGGTCCGAACTCCCTCGTTCTACCTCCACTTCTACGTCGCCAATCGAACGTGCGACTAAAGAAATGAGCTCCAAAGAGCTTAGGCAGATTGGCAAGCGTTATATGCGCATGGCCAAAGCCGCTGATAAAAGCCGTCGAACTTCTCGTATTTCCGATGAGGAACTTATTTCTCTCGCCTCTGACGATGAGGATAAAGTTGCGAAAGTTAAATTGAACACATTTAACTCACCTCGTTTCACAGGTGCTCAGGCACAATCCACTCCCGCACCTGTTCGGAAGGTTGTGGTCCGCTCAGCTTCCCCTTCTCACAGCGAAATCTCTCGAGGTAAAGGGCCATCTCAGCCGAAGGGTAAAGGACCCGACCCTCGTAATTGGGGCGAGGTTGACTGGTCGGACCAGTTCTCTGAAGCTGAGTTTGAAGCTCAATGCGCTGCATTCGCTAATTTTGAAGAAATTAATCGAATTAAAAGGGAGCCTCATATCTACTCCCTCTGATTTATTCCGGGATGGTCCCGTGAATAATGTACCATCGGATAGTTCTTCTACTACCGTTGTAATTACTAAACCTGAATATAATTCCTCCTCCGAATGAATCAGTGTCTGGCCAGACCATTATTCCGATATCAGACGAGAAATTGAACCTTCAGAAACGCTTGAAGGCAATTAAACTTGAGGAGAAGCGTCAGAAAGACGCCGAAATAGCGGAAGCGAAACGCGCCGCTAAGTTGCTTAAGAAAAAGCAAGCTAAACAGGTTAAGAACCGCGCCAAAGACGCGGTTGAAGCTAGCATAGAGCGGGAAATACGCACTAAAAGTTCTGGTAAACACAACCAGAAGAGAACCAACTCCCCTCCTGCTAGACCCCTTGTAGGCGGAACATTTATTGACAAAGTTATTCGCGAGGCTGCCGCTCGGAATTCCTCGCCACCTTCGTCAAGCTCGAGCTCGAGTTCATCCAGCTCGAGTTCCTCGAGCTCCAGCTCTGATTCCTCCGAGGAAGATTCCTCTGACTCGGATGATGAGTCGAGCAGCTCGGATAGCTCTTCCAGCTCTGACGAGAGTGGTACCGACTCTGGAAAGTCTGTGAAACGGAGTCATCACAAATCTCGTTCCCGTAAACACAAGGGAAAACGTAGCCACTCTCGCAAGTCGCGGAAATCAAGCAAATCCCGACGTGCGAAAGGTGCTCGTAGGACGAGATCAAAATCCCGACGGGCTACCAAGATGAACTTGAAGCCTATTCCACCTACCAAGTACAACGGATCTGTTGATCCTTATGCTTATTTCCGGTTCGTTCGCGAAAGCACGAATTATGTTACCATGGGTAAAGTCCCTAAGGAAGACCAGATTTTTATAATCAGCTATTTCATGACCGGAACAGCTGGAGACTTTTACCAGCGCAAGGTTGTTAAATATGAAAAGTCTTGGACTCTTCCGAAGTTCTTCACTGAACTCTTGAATTATTGTTTCGCTAAAGACTTTAGGTTGAAACAACGCGCGAAGCTGAATGGACTTCTCCAAGGTTCTAAACCAGTGACTGAGCATATCGCTGAGTATGAACAATTACACACCATGATTGGTCTTCCGGATGACCAAGAAAAGGTCACCCGTCTCTGGTTAACATTGCGAAAGGACATCAAGAAGGAGATGTCCCGCCAAAAGCTTGATCCTGAGGTTTCAAGTTGGGACGATGTTGTTGTTGAAGCCGAGCACGCTGAAAAGTTGCTTGGTAATTATAGACCTGAGGATGATAAGCCGAAGGCGAGCACAAGCAAACCTTCTAACCTACCATATAAGAACCCTAATCGTGGGCGTGGGGGTCGCTTTTTCAAGAAGCCGACAATTCAATCTTCCTCGGTGAAGTTGAACGCTGAAAAATCGAACTCAGATAAGCCGAGGGCTTCAACGAACAACCAGTCAAAGGGTAAACGAACCTTTGATAACCGGAAAATGTCGACTAAACGTCGTAATGAATTAATGGCTGCTGGCCTCTGCCTAAATTGTGCAGAACCAGGCCATATGGCTCGTAATTGTCCTAAATTAACGAGCATGAATTCAAACCAGAAGGGCAAACCTCCAGGTTTTGGCGCACACGCAGCGCGGATGCGTACTGCAAACGGATCAGCACTCTCAGCAACTACTGAGGTGTTGGAAACCTTACCCGTTGGGTCGGCGACTTTCTGTGTGGAAGCTAAGGAGGGCGGGAACCAGGATTTGAAAATTTTGGAAACTGTCAGCTTTCACCCGGAAAAGCCGCGACCTATTGGCGATTTAGCGGCTCAATTCGTTCGCATTGTACTGCAGGAAGCTCAGCCTTACCCTGGAGACAAAGAGATTCAACAGGAATCTCGATTCCAAGTGTACGAAACATCGGCTACTGAATATGTTGTCATTGACAATGTTACGATGGAAGATGTAATCTTACCGATGGAATTTTTGTTTGACGAAGACTTCAAAATTGGTCTCTGGTATGCTATTGAGCGTCAGATTGCAATTGGGTTAGATCCCGATGATGTAGAATGGGAAGATCGCTTTACCGCTGAATCTGAGGATATGTACGCTACGATGGCGACATTCATCTTGAAGGATGTTGATTTAGAGATTAACACTCCTGCAATCAAAGATAATCAAATTCGAGTCGAGCCTTACGACGAAGACACTTACATGATTACAAGTCTGTTCCGCAACGCTGAACCGCAGCTACTTCCAAAGGAGTACTTACAGAATCAACTCTTTGATCTGTCGGCCTGGTACCTTCAGAAGTTTGCCGGTTTCTACCCAGATTCGGATTCAGAGACAGACTCATCATCTGAATATGAGTCCAGTTATGAGTCCAGTGAGTCGAGCGATGAATTCGACGACTTACCTGAATTATTCGAGACGAGTGATTCAGACTACGAGTCGGATTCGAGCTCAGACGATGAAGAATTTGATCTTCCTCGTTGCTTCGAAATTCCCGGATTTTCCGATTACTCTGAAGGAGAATCCGAACCAGAACCACTCGAGGATGAACCTGGTCAACCAGAGGACGTTTCGACGACGCCTGACTACTCAGATTTGCCAGAGTTAATGTCAGTTAGCGACTCGGACTCTGAAATTGATGAGTTTGATGGTTCTGATGATGAAGACGAACCTGAGATTTTTTCAGGATTGCGGCTTTCAGGGAATCCTGAAGAAACACTGGACGATCGTCTAGATCTCCTCTGTCGAGTCCTGAGTTCTGAGGAAATTCCATCATCAAACTTTGAAAATAAACGGCTTCGAACGGACCGTATTGATGATCTTGTAGCAGACGGCGCATGTGCCGTCCTTGAATTTCTCCAGCCATATCCTGGCGATGAGCTCGTTGAAATGGACCGACCCTGCCGTGATAAACGTCGCTTTTATCTTGAACAAGTTGTGGACTTCCAGTGGACCGTTTGGGACGAATATTTCCATGAAATCACAATTGTCCCTAAAGGTCAATTATTTAACGAAGAATTTGAAATCGCGGCGTGGTACGCCAGCGAGCGTCTTTATCAGCTGGAGAGACTAGCCGAAGCTCCTCGTCCCCTCCATCAGGTACCTATCGACGACTTACTCTGTAACGGAGCGAATCAATACTTGAATGAACGGGTTGAAAAATATCCTGAAGTTTCAACTTACCGTGTTCGTAAGCACCTTCCTGGACATTACATTGTCTCAGGAACGAGAGAACGAGGCTGTCGCTGGCAGTTAGACTTACCCGAAAACTGTCTTTTGAACTGGAGATTCAACTTCATTAATTGGATCCGCCGAAAACGCGGTAAAATTGAACTTGAAGAAAGTGTTCGTTGGAACACATTCGAGAATGAAGATGGTTTCGGTTATCTTTATCTTCTTTTTGAGACGAACTACTCGGAGGAGGAAGTTCGATTGTTTGGAGTAATTCAATCTATCGAAATTGAACGCAAAACAGTTGAATTTGAACTAGGAAGACCAAGTGCGCTACCTAAGTTATCCTACTTGTTGGAGATGCTCGCAGGGTTGAAAAATCGAAGTGAATGCGAGTATTCAACGTTGTACTGTGGAGGTATACAAATACCAGCCGATCAAGTTCAAGGAATAACTCGTACCGCTTGTTTGCCTCGAGTTCCCGACAAGATTGTCGCCAAGCCACTTGTTATTGTGGTACATATTAATGGACAGCCAGCCCGTGCTTTGGTTGATTCGGGTTCGCTTGGAGACTTAATATCTAGCTCTCTGGCAGATCAGCTTCAATTGAAACGAAGAGAATTAAACGAACCGATTATTCTTCAGCTTGCTGTTCAAGGCTCGAGGTCGAAAATCAACCATTCTGTTGAACAAATGTTAGCGGGTATGACTTGATTTTGGGAACAGCTTGGCTGTTTCAACATCAAGTTAATATTGGGTTCAACCCTTCTCGTGTTTGTGTTGGAAGTGCAAAATGCTTACCGATTTCCGGAGTTGCTACTGCAAGAATTTATTCGCACTCCACCGAGTTAGAAAATCAAACCATTCAATCTGCTCGTGACGAGTTGATTGAATATGCAAAGCCGATCTGCAAGAAGGCTGCAGAAACTTCTTTGCCGCCTTTGCGCGCAATCAACCATACAATTCCTCTCATTGATGAGAAGAAAATCCTACCGTGGAGACCGTCTCGGTGTCCCGAGGCTCTTCGTCCTCAATGGGATGAGAAACGCCGGAATTATTTGAAGACTGGGCGCTGGAAAGTGACCAGCTCGGGGAATACTGTTCCCATGCTGTTAATTCCGAAAGCAAAAACAAACCCGCCGAAACTACGCACCGTGGTTGACTTGCGAGCCCGCAACAAGAATACTCACAAGTTGTCGTCTCCGCTTCCGGACATGGAAGGTATTTTGCGCCGAGTTGCTCGGTGTAAATATCGGTCTCTAATTGACGGACAGGATGCCTATGAGCAAATTCGGATTATTCCCGAGCATGTTGACCGTACCACGGTAACTACTCCTGACGGGAATATGGTCAGTCTGGTAATCCAGATAGGTGATTGTAATGCGCCGGCGACGTACCAATCTTTAATGAACTATCTATTTTCGGATTTCATTGGGAGATTTATGGATGTATATCTTGACGATATCATCATCTATTCTGAATCGCTAGATGAGCACCTCAAGCATGTCAAGGCGATTATCGACATATTAAAACGCGAGACACTGTACCTCAGCGAGCATAAGCTTCAATTTCTGAAGCCAGAAATGAAGGTTCTCGGTCGTATTGTTGACGATGACGGTATCCGAATGGATCCTGACAAAGTCGACAGCGTCTTAAATTGGAAAACACCAACTAATCGGGACTTACTGCGTGCATTCCTGGGTTCGATTGGGTATCTTGCCGATGACTTGGCTCGTATTCGTGAACCGATGGGTATTCTCCACGGATTAACTGGAGATACCGTCAGTCTCGCGATCATCGTCGTGTTCCATTGAAATACGGACCTGATGCGGACCCTGCGTTTCTTGTAACAGACGGATCAAGCTCTGCAATTGCTGGAGTTGTGAGCCAAGGCGCTGATTGGAAATCAGCGAAAGTTGCCGCATTCTTCAGTGCGAAACTCAACTCGGCGCAGCAAAATTATCCTGTGCATGAGATTGAGATGTTAGCAGGTGTTGAAGCGATGCTACGGCATCGTGACATACTGCAGGGATTCCATTTTAAATGGATAACAGACCACAAGGGTCTTATTCACTTCATGAACCAAAAGAACTTGTCGGGACGACAAGCCCGGTGGATGGAAAAAATCTCTGAATTTGATTTCGAGGTTGTATATGTTCCTGGAACAGAAAATGTTCTGGCGGACGCATTATCTCGCATCTACTCGAACGAGGCACCCGGAACTGTTCGTGCGAGGAGCGAATACACGTACCACGATGTCGTCGACAATGATGCACTCAATATCAACTCCATTTCCATGCCGGTTTTTGCGGGTTCTGAAGCGAAAGCGATGGCAAGCGACCGTGTTTTGAGGTCTGCAACTAAGGCTGCTGAGCAGAAGCAGAAACAGGACCTCGCTAAGGCAAAACAGACCCAAGAAAGTCGTGTCTTGAGGTCGATGACTCGTGCTGCAAACGAGAAGAAATTTGCTTCTACAGGAGAAGCAAAGGAGGGCGGGCGTACCCAAACGAGTACCCAAACGAAATTGAGAACAGCTGACGCGAAGTCAAGCAGCTCTGACGTGCAGTCAAGAGCAGGCACCGACGCGAAGTCAAGTGCGGAGGCAAAGTCGTTTGACAGCGGTGATCAAACTTTGATCCCGGAAGCAAATCCGGCATCAACGGAATCTTTTTCTCCGTCTTCCGCTTCTGACGAGCCTCCGCCTCTCGCGCCGTCGACTCCTCGTCCACCTACGCTCTCGGAGCTTGAACAACAACTCAAGGATATGGATCCTTCAATATTTCCTGTGGTCTCTGGAGGGACTGACGGCCTTGATCTGGTCAAGTTTTTGCAAAACAAATACGGAGAAGATTCATTCTTCAAGGACATTCTGGCAACTCCGAAAGCCTTCAAGAACTTCGAAGTTTCTGACGGGCTTGTTTTCCTGTGTGAACATGACCGGAAAGTGCTTTGTATTCCTCACCTGAAGTACCAAGACCGAAATATTCGGGAAATTATTATCTCGGAAGCTCACTCCGTTCTGGCGCATCTGGGGCCTCGAAAAACAACCGAGTATCTTCGGGAATATGTCTGGTGGAAGGACATGGTGCAGGATACGCAGATATATTGCGATTCATGCAAAACTTGCAAACATAGTAAGCCAAACAATCAAAAACCTTACGGGTTGCTTCATTCGCTTAATCCTCCCACTCAGCCTTGGGAAACAATCGGAGTAGACTTTGTGGGACCGTTACCCGAGTCTAAGAACCGCGATAGCGTGTTCAATTCCATTACTGTTGTAATTTGCTTATTAACAGGAATGGTACATATTATTCCCAGTCGCATCAACTACACTGCGAAGCAAATGGCCGAACTAATGTTCGAGAATGTCTATAAATTGCACGGACTGCCAAAATCTATTGTGAGCGATAGAGATGTTCTTTTTACAAGTAACTTTTGGCGCCGTCTCCATGAACTAATTGGAACTAAGCTTCGAATGTCCAGTGCTTATCATCCGGAGACAGATGGTAGCACTGAACGGGCGAATCGTACTGTCACACAGATGATTCGACAGTGTATAGGCGACAAGCAGAAAGACTGGGTGTCCAAATTACCAGCTGTCGAGTTCGCGATGAACTCTGCTCGATCCGAAACCACGGGCTATGCTCCGTTCTTCTTGAATAATGGACGCATGCCTCGTTCATTAATTTGGGATTCAGACCGTTCCCGAGAATACCCGGGCATAGCTAATTTTGCATTGCAGCGCCGTCTAGCAATTATGGCTGCACACGATGCAGTTCTTGCTGCCAGGGTCAAACAAACTCGGAATGCTAATCGCCGCAGGCAAGCATCACCATTTTCTAACGGAGATTTGGTCTACCTTTCGACGAAGAATCTCAAATTTGAGAAGGGTTTGGCGCGCAAGCTTATCCCAAAATTCATTGGGCCTTACCTTATCCTCCGAGACTTCGGAAATAACTCGTTCCAGATTGAACTCCCGTCAAATATGAGACAGCGCGGGATTCATGATGTTTTTCACGCATCTCTTCTTAGGATTCATATTCCTAATGATGACCGTCGCTTTCCAGGAAGATTGGAAACTCAGTTAGATGTGTCTACAAATGCAACGACCCATGAATGGGCTATTGACAAGATTGTTGGTCATTCAGGAAGACGTGCTGACGCCGTCTTTGAGATTCAGTGGCAGTCTGGGGATCGGACTTGGATGCCCTATTCACAGGCGAGTCATCTCACCGCTTTGCGGGATTATTTTGAATCTCTCGGAGTGTCAGATATTTCTGAACTCCCGCGCGGGTCTGGCAAACTACCCGAGGAAGACATTGACGTCTTCTCAGCGGATATTGTTTTGATTCAGGCGGATCAGAAGATTGTCTCAAACCAGAAGGAGTACTTAAACTCTCTGGATTTGTTTGTCGAACTCAACCCCGAGTTCTCCTCTACATCTTACTCATCCTCTGCTTCCTCAACCGTCCTTCCATTCCTCACCATGCCCAACCACAAACATTCCAACAACTCTTCCTCTTCTTCCACCCAGTCTTCCGGCTTCCGTGTCAACGGAGTGCTTGGGAAGGACATTGTTGCCCTCGCCAAATTCCTCGATTTCAACAATTCGCATTGGCTCCAGCATATTGACGATCACACCTTCCACCTTCGCGACCCTGATAACGAAACCACCCACGTCGTTCCCGCGATACTGGTCCGCGTATACATCATGTTCAATTACCTCCTTAACGACCCCGCCAATCGCTACAAGGACATGTCGTGGGGCTATGTCGACTTCGCGCGCATTCTCAATGCTCATTGCCTTTCCGGAGAGAAGTGGGCTTACTACGACATCGAGTCGGGCCGCACTCTCTGGTATCCCGACCATCACCTCCCCTCCATCGTCATCTATTCCGTTCGCGAAAGTGACCTTGCCGAGGCGCCGCCTGCCGGGCAGGTCCTTGTTTCCCAGGCGCGTTGGGACCGCTTGACGGAGATGGACTTGCGCCGGCAGGACAACCGCGAGCGTGCGAAGGCCGAGGGACGTGTGAAGAGACAACAGCGGGATGCTCCGGAGTACGAGCGGGTGACGGCCATGGCTCAGCGCTTGGCGTTGAAGAGCCGTATGGTGGAGGAGGAGAAGGAGAGAGAGGAATTGGATGCTCGGATCGAGGCTGAGTTGGCCTCTGAAAAGGCCGCTGCTGAGAAAGCGGCCGCCGAGAAGCGCGCTGGACCGTCTGAGATGCAGACTTAAATTGAGGTTGCCGACGCGTCAACCTGGAGGGCGTATGTAACACTACCATTTTTCTCTGTTATCTCGTGACCGCGTCTGACTTAGACTTATTCTCCACTTCCCGCTCCGTCCATTACCTTGCGCTCATGTATGACTTCATTCCGCTTTGTCTCGTTTCTTAGTTTACTTTAAATACTGTGATGTACTTTGTATTAGACTTTGGTGAATCTAGAACTTAAAACAGTCACTCTGTTCGCCACCAGCTCTCAACAAAACCTTTCGTGTGCTGAAACTATTACTTAACGGTAATCTTTCGTCACAGTATACCGACAGCCCAGTTCGCGAGATATCGCACTGACAAGTTGGCCAAAAATGACGTAAAACTGCCGAAAATGGAAAAAACCGCGAAAATTAGACAACTTGAAGACGCGATGTCTCGCGAACGGCTGCACCTTTTTACACCATTCAAGTTGTGAATCCTATCTGTTTAACAGTCGCTAGAACATGGCACACACAGACAGTTCCGAAAAAAATGTCCTGCCGAGTTGAAAATTTTGGGTTTGATTGTGTTGCCTTTTATGGCGCTTGATCAAGCCTTTGTGATAAAATTGATGGTTGGGACCCAACCATTGGGTTACATTACATGCATACAGAACATTGAATTGGACCAGGATCTACCCACACGGACAGGATCGAGCTGAATACCCAGGGCTCGTGACTTAATCGCACCGCGAGTAGAACGAAGTCATACGAACTTGTGTTGACTTGGGCATCAGATCCATATGTGATGATTGCGCCGAGGAGAGCCGGCCAAGATGGCGCTCAAAACCAAGGGACCATGATTTATTCGCACCACGAGTATACTTATATTGAATGTAATTAAAATTAGAAAGGAAGACCTCTACCATGAGCGATGTCTCTTGCGAAATTCCTGTTTCTAACGCTTTTCGACATTACGAGCACAAGTCGCGTACAGTTGCGGCAAGATCACTTTGCTTGCCTTTTATGGAAATTCCCATCAATTTCGACCTTTTCCCTTACTATGCACAATGTGGACAGAATTTTTCGTGGTAGATGTGTTCAGACGTACAATACAGTCCACTCAGAGCTTTCAATTTCGCAATTTGTTATTGAGCCACTGATGGTGCCAACATCTGAACATGGTCTGCCGCAAACCTGGCGGAAAACGCCACAGTAAAATTGGTTCAAGTGGAGGGTATATCATATTTTCATGTAGAATATCCTTCTATGTCCTCCGTTCCCCCAAAAATGTCTGACAATGTATGAAAAGGTCCGAATTGATGGGAATTTCCATAAAAGGCAAGCAAAGTAATCTTGCCGCCACTGTACGCCCATGACATCCGTCAGAGTCCCAACACCCTCATTTGACCAGCGGAAGAGAGGGCAGTGGAGAAGGGGACATTGTGGATCACAACGCCGTGCCAGAGCTTATCCAGATTGAGTCATTTGCGGACATTATTAGCGATTTTTGTTGGCTCTGATGGGACCAGAATGTATCTTCAGGGTTGTTTCAGTACTTTATATCAAATTCAAAATATGGGGCAGTCGTCAATAAACGTGAAATACAGCGTGACCATCACTTATTTCGCGCACGAGTATACAACTGCGTCGGTTTGGGCTACCTGGTTATCTTTCTTAGTACATCTCTTGTCGCAAGGTTTTGCCCGTCAATCCGTATGGACACTGGAAGGAAAATGTGTTGGCAGATGAGGACTTGGCTACGGATCTTCGCAATCATCTGCAAGAACTGATCAGTATCTGGACCGCACGAAGGTACCTCGATGACCTTGGCCACCGGTGAGCTATTCCCTTGATTGTCGTGTTCCGGGTAATTCATTTTTGATTCTCAGATTCAAAAGCGAGAGAAAGGGCCAATATTCCGATGGTCAGGATGTGGTGCATCATAGAGAACACGTCTACCTGCCCCCCCTTTAAGGGGTTTGAGGAAGACGGGTCGGTTATCACGCCAAGTCTTCCTCCAGGAGTGCGCCGAACGGTCATCTGGTATCACGACGAAAGCATTCTCTATGCGCATGATTGTCGCCGCAAGACGTGTCGAGTGGTGGTTCGGAATATTTCTGCAATCGCGTCGCGCGAGGGTTGAGGCTTCCCTGTCTATTACGGCCTCTCGGGCGCTTCCGAGTACGACCAGTGCACTCTCCATCTGCAGCATTAAGCATCTCATTTGCGACCTCCGAGACTTCGTTTGGGCGCCATTGCTGAGATATGTGTTGCAAAGCGACGGTCACAAAGTAATGACGAAATTCACACACCATTCGACCTCAGTATCACCTCTACCCAGTGTGGCAGACACAGTGATGCAGGAGATCCTACCCCGAAAGCGCAGCCCAGACGCCAACTTGAAGAAGATTAGATAAGATTGACTGGCCCAATATGTAGTACAGGCTTGGTACAGGCTTAACCGCTTTGACTCAGAATGAGTGCGCCAAAAAATGCGCGGCCACCACCGTTGTCGCGCCAGGCGGGGCAGCAGTGCGAAATCGATCCGAGATAATGGTTGCTTATGCGTCGACAACGTCGGTAGTGGTGATGGTGACTTGCGCACGAAGGTTGGGCGTCGATGTGGCGGTGGTTGAGGGAGAAAAGGGGTGGGAGCTTGTCCTGAAAAACGAAGTTGTGGAGCTCGTGTGAACTTGCCGCAAAAAGTCTCCATTCGGCTGCCGTCATTTAGCGGCATTTAGCGTCACTTTGGAGCACTCCATAAAAATTCCCAGCCAAAATTTGGGTGAGAGGTGCTCCGGGCCTTGAGGAGTTCCTTCGCAGTCAGGGCAATGGGCTCTTCAAGGTCGGGGTCTCCAGTAAGCGCATCACGAATGTCGCGCAGGAGGAGAGCCTCAGGGCCAGCAAGGAGCGACGTGTTGAGCACGTGCCCGCGACGCTCGCTGGCACAAACACAAACGTGCACAAGTTACCTTGCAGCACTGAGCAGTGTCGCGGAGCATGCTTCCCAACGTTAACGAGCTGCGACAGCGTCTTATGGATCTGGACGCCACCATAGCCCACCACGAAGGCATCGTCGAGGGTCTCAAACAGGACAGGGACATGACATTGTCTTCTCCCAACTCTCAGCTTCCGTCTCGTATCCCATCCTGATGCTTCCCAACGAGATTACCGCTGAAATTTTCAACTGGTGTTACGTGTCAGGGCTGCGTCTGGCCCACTCTACCGCTCCTATGCTTCTTACCCGTATATGCCACGCCTGGAGAGAACTAGCGTTCTCCATCCCCGCGCTGTGGCACAAGATAGACGAGGTTGAATTGACCGATCCCGTCGATGATGCCGACTTTATTGCCACTTGGTTTAGCCGTGCTGGGGCTCTTCCGCTCTCGCTGGGTATGATATACCCCGAGCATCTCGAATCACACCACCTGCAGTCTTTCCTACACTGTCACGCGCAGCGATGGCAATCGTTAGATGTGGCCGCTCACGTCGACACCTTATTGGAATTAGACAACAGCAAACCATTTCCGGGGCTTGTTGAACTCTCGCTTGCCTCCCTTGGCCAACATGAGCAGGACCTTTCGCAAGTGGAAGCCTTCCGTCATACCCCTTCCCTCCGTCGCCTATCCATCGATTCCTTACCTCCATCGCTCTTGGATTTACCATGGACTCAATTGACCAAGACCACTTTTCGCTTCATATCCATTTGCGTTTGGCTACCTCTCTCAGCGAGTTTTATCGCACGGGTATTCCCGAGGATGAGGAGGGAGATGTGGAATCGGTTATTGGAAGAGCCCCCTTCTGCCATGACTCCTTGGACTCTCTCTTAGTCTCTGTGTCCTCGGGCGCTGAGTCAATATTGCATTTCCTCACTGTCCCGAGATTGAAGACACTCGAGCTACAAGGTGGATGGGAAACATGCACTCAGCTAGATACTGGGCGACTCGCTGTCCCATTTTTCTCCCGAACCTGCTCCACCTTACTATCGTTGAAGTTCCCAATGCCCCCAAGTCTTCCGGTTCATTGGTTTCAGCTCTTGCCTAACCTTACAACTTTGGAGCTTGTCTATCCAGCGGAGCCACTTTCAGTAGTAGGGGCGATTCGCGCTCTAAACCGTGGCACCACACCTGACCTTCTCCCCAAACTCCGGGGTCTGGTGATTTCGCGGTGTGGGTCTAATCGGGTCGACAAGGATCTGTTGGAGGTGCTGGAGTCTAGATGCGATGCCGGCGATGTCCAACACGGAAGACTCGAGTCGTTCAGTCTTTTCTGGCCTCAAAGCGAAATCTTTGATGATGGCGTCTTTCGCCTACCATTGCTAAACGTCGGGCGTCTCAGAAGGCTGGCGGCTCGCGGAATGCGCATTCATATTGGGACTTCGACACAGAATAGCTTCTACTAACGTGTCAGATCTCTGGATCTGGACCCCCATCATTAGCACGTGCATCAGAGGGGGCAAAATATTATTATTTGTTTGGGTACTGATGCGGAGGTGAATCGACGGGTTTTTTATTCAATGTACTGGGTCCCGTGCCAGAAAATTGCAAAAAAAGAAAGGGAAAAAGCGGAAGAAAGGGAGAAGCTCGTGGAGGACAAAGAAAGCTTGTCGCTGCTCAGAAAGCACCAAAAGCGGATGAATTGATGGTAAATCCACCTCAAATTGAACGCGGTTCCTGCGCGAGGATGCGCGAGCTTTGCTTCATCTAAATATTTACTGGTTGTTTTGAGGAAGTAATTGTATTTGAATTGTAATATTGAATGAAAATGAATCGAGATTCACATTGCTACTGTTGAAGATCCGGGTTAGTTTCGGAAATGTAACTTGAGTATCAATGAATCTCTATATAAATCAAGGTGTTTTACCTGAACAACTGTCGTAAGAGATCTGATTCTTCTTAAGACCAACTGGGAATATCAACCAGTTATGAGTTGCTTTCTAGTTGGAGGAGTAAGCGCGCGGCTTTACAACTCTGAGACTAGCTCGATAGATCATGAAGAGAGCGCGAGGCTTCACTTAAGTTCACGCAAGGTTTACGGTAAATCTACGTAGATTAATAGAGGTAAGAAAGAGCTGTCGTTACATGAGGGAACGACTCCCTTTTATAATCTACAAGGATCAACTATAGAATATTCAAGAACTGAATGGAACCTTGAGGAAAGTAGCAGAATATTGTACTATACCTTCTCAATGACTCGTTCAGACGTCCCGAGTCATATTGAAGCTTATCGGTGTCGATCTGAGAGGGAGGATATGACGCTCTGCTGCTAAGTAGAAGAACTTAGTAGCATTGACATCATGGACGCGGTCTCATGATCAAGGAATGCCGAAAATGCGCCGAGCGCGCGTGAAGTCTTGCGGGCAAAGCCGAAAGTTGCCGATATCCATCACATAGCCCCCCCAGACTTCATGTGCGCGAAGAAGACTGAAGTAGATCACTCCACGAATGGGCCAGCCTGATAGTGATTCAACGCGGAAACCAAAAGTACAGACGCATAGTAGTCTAGCTACAGTATGCAATATTTGCGACTAGCGCAGCACATCATGAGGAAAGGATATAAGAGGTCGTCATAAATACGATGTTTTAAACCATCAGCTCAGCCAATAATTCCTGAACCGACCTTAGTTGACGACGCCGAATTCCGCGGGACAGCACATCATTTGCGGATGCGGGAACGGGCGCAGCCTCGAGGAGAGGAACACGGATGGGAGGCACCGGCCAAGTCGTGATATATGAAATATCATCATGGCTGCCGATGAGGACATGCTCACAGTCGGGATTGAGCAGTCGAACAAGACCCCAGTGTCGCCTTTGCCCCAGATTCTGGCCAAGCAGGCTAGTGATGTTGGCCTTCCATTCGATCCCATACGATCATCCCCGGCAGCAGCCCATTTTTTCGAATCTTATAGTCATCCCAGCACCACAGAGGACTTGATTTCGTTTGTTTGACGCCGCCCTCGTGTTTCAAGCCTTCCCGAGTCGATACCGCCGACGACGATACAATTCACTGAACCAAAATCGACACACCTTGACTCACTTTCATCTCTCCTTCTCCAATTTTTTCCCTCCTCCTTTCCTTTCGAATTACATTCGGTTCGCGTTCGCCAGCGCACACCTACAATTTAATATTTCAGTTGGAAGGACTCAATTGCGACGCTTTCCTGCGAGTCCCATTGAATGGCCGTCTTCTAGTTATCGTTCGAGTTGCTGCCGTCGTTGCCAGTGACCGAGGACGGTCACAGACCATACACGTCGCGACGCGTCGTTCCGCATGGTTGAACATTCTCAGTTTCAGTCCCACACGTTGATCCGCCACAGCCATATGGCTGCTTTGATTCAGTTTTGATTTTGTTTATATACTTCATCCTCCTGTATTTTTTAGACCACCTTTCTATCGATATAGATTTCATTTTCTCGTCCTCTCGCATGATCTCATAGTCCCTCGCCGTCTCACTCGATGCTCGATCACGCCTCCGTCTCGTCCCTCGTCGCCTACGCCTTCGGATTTCTAGTATATTCTTCTGTTTCTATTCATCTCAGCCAGTCGAGCTATGAGCAGGTGATGAGGTATTACTTACTATAACAATACTTTGCTTGCTTGTCATTGCGCCTACAGTAACGGCTGGTGTCGAGCCTAGGTTTATAGGTGAAATTTTTATTGCAGAGGAATCGGAGGTACTCCTAACTTAGGGTTACAAAACGCGAAATTTGAACAGCGAAAAAACCAAAATTGTGTGTACTAAACTCGCGAGTTTGAGGCAGGTAATCAAGTCTTTCTCTGCCATTCTGCGTCTGCAACCCCGGACTCCTTCTTCCGGACCCCACAGTGAAAGTGAAATCTCCTAACCAAGAAATCAGCAATGGCCAGGCGACATTGATGCTGCTGCTGCACAGCCACCGGTCCCAGTGATCCGCAATCAAAAGCGCGAAATTGCCGTGCAAACAACACGGAAAACCGATTTTTCGAAGTTTTGCTCCAGTACGTTTGTAGATTACCTTCTTGCAATGCTATTTACACAATCCCACGATGTGAAAGTATCAATTACCAAATTGGGACTGCGACTTGTCACGAAGTTCGGTCCGCAACCAGACCATCTATGTAAGGGCAACCTTTAGGACCCGAGATGTCTCGAGGGTCTAGCGAGGGAGAATCCAAAGTTAATCAATTAAAGACGCTACTAGGAATACATTACAGTGCATCTAGCGAGGGAGAATCCAAAGAGAAGAAAGGCTAAGGATTCCCACACTAGGTGTGGCAAACATACTGTACCATTTCGATCAATTCTCCCCGCCTGTGACGCGTGACCCAAATTTTTTTTTTTGTATCAGCATTTTTATACCGCAACAAGTACACTATCTACTAAGACGCGGTGCCCGAAGGGCGATAAATAAGGGAAGACGTAAGTAGGAGGGATTCGTCCGGGGGTGGTAGAGTATAGTCTCGGAGTGTAGAGTAAGTAGTGTGGAATTTATGTGGCGTTGCGGCGGTTGCATAATGCATATTGCCAAGGATCATAAGGTGCTTAAACTACATAGAAGAAGGAAAGAAAAGGAAACATGAAGCCGGGCCACAAGGGCGCGCGGGTGTCGGCGGGTGAGGGAAATGAATAGCGGGGACACTTCTGTCCTGGGGGCATCATCTTGCGGGCGTTGCGCCTACCCGCCGTCGTCTTCGTCGTCTGACAACCAGGGGTCGGGTTCGTCTTCGAACGCGGGGAGCTCCGCCTTAGCGTACAGTCGTCCGGTTTTGGTGAATGCGCCGGATTCCTCAAGGAATTTGGCCAAGGCTTCAATGCCCTTACGTGTGCCCAGTATTTCGGGCAGGGACAAGTCCCTCGAGGCCTCTCGAAGTAGGTGGCGGTGGTCGTCGTAGCGTGGGCAGTCGCGCAGTATGTGCTCGCGGGTCTGGAGCCGTTCGCCGCAGGGGCAGTCAACGTTCTCGGATGGTACGAATTTTTCGTAGTACTCGCCTATGTACCCATGTCCGATTCTACATTGTGTCACCCTTCCAAAAATCTCGCGACCGAGTGTCTTGAAGTGGGGGGTGGGTTTCAGCGCCGGGGCTATGCGATTAGCGCTGGCATAGCGTCCCGTTTTCGGGGTGTTCTTCCATTCCTTTTTCCAGGTGCGAGCCGTTTTCTCTTTCGATTTCCGCAGGGCGTTGGATAGGGTGCCTGGCGTGACCCAAATATTCGAACTTTGGATTTCTCAAAACACCCTGGAGCGCCGTGACACCCTAAAAAATTCGTAAATTTTTCAAATTACAGTACTCACCTCCTCAAACATTTTTAGAGCATTTGAGGCAAGTATGAATGAAGAACAACAGCTTGAAACCGAAATATTCACAGGGTGAGCAAAATTTGCAAGGTTTTGCATGGTTTCACTGCCAAAAAAGGTGTAATCAAGCCAGCCGCTATACTAAACGAGACTAGGTTGTACACTGACCATTGAACGGTGTTCAGGAGCAATTTTGAGGAGGCAAAAACAGGTTGGATTGAATGAAATCGTACAGTATCTACGAATACTTGACCAGGCCCCGAGCTCCACAACTCGTTCCGTACTTCGATGAAAACGGCAAGTTTTTATTCAATCTTCTTTTCCCGCAGATCTAACATTCAAACGGGTTTTTCAGGCAACCTCATCGGTATGGTTCGAGTCCCTGTTGATGTGCTCGAACGTCTGAGAGGGAACGATCGATCCCCTGCGACTGAAATTCCCGCCATCGACAACTCCAATGCTCCTTCTTCTACCGCTACAACTCCGCTGCGGCACGTCGTAAATCGAAATCAAACTTAACAGGTTTGCTCTCTCTCTAATCGTATCTCGCTCCTCATGACTGATGATTTGTACGAACGTAGCGTCGTCTCACAGTCCCGAGGTTATTCCTGAAACACCGTTTACCTGGGATTGCTGGCCAGACGGAGATCTCCGATTCTCATTAACAGCAGAACAGTTTCACGCTACGCAGGACCTGGGAACGAACTGGGTTATGGAAACAACCCGTACCAAGGGAAGCAGCCGTGCAAAGAATTGGCTGAAAGGGCGGGAAACACGGCGGCGCTGCTTAGGTGCTATAAAGTGCCAAGGAAGTAATTGTTCTATGCATCTTGTTCCGGCGGCTCGCAAGATCGAGCGCTTTCGCCAGCTGGAAGAAAAATGCGTAGAATGCCGGTCGAGTTTAATGTCTCAATCCTGCAACGTCGAAACATCACTGTTTCAATTTGCGGGCGGTTATGTTTTTGTCAACTATGGTGTTCATACACACACCACATTCACTCATTCGACAGCGCTGAAGCTCGACGGGTCGCTTGCATTTGCAGATTTCAATCCTCGGTTCCAAGTGCGAACTGCAGATACTTCCGCAATTGCCCCAGTCGTGGTAAGTCCGGCCTGAGTCGATTCATGCGATGACAATATTGACAACACTCCTTCAGGACGACTCGGACTCCGAACACTCGAACCGCTCATACAATGAGAACGAGCCGAACACTGCCGCCTCTTTTTTGCCGGAAGAGCAAATGCAAATATTCAGCGACCGTGGATTTTCGGTGGTGAGTTTCTTCGTGAATCAAAAAACCCCTTGCACTGATCATGTATTCTCAGCACTCAGCTGATGCTAGACATGAACCGCAAGGCGAGGGCGAATTACCAGTCTACGTTATTATTTCCCGTCTGTATTGATTCAAACCCGAATTCAGACGAGATGAATGATTTGCCGCCAGCTGCAGGACCTCTGTTCGGTATGGAAGGCAACCTTATCGGTTTTATGTCGCGTAAGAACGGAATGGCACAGCCCACCACTCGTTCCGGTTCGCTCCTCCGCCTTTTTTCAGATAAGAAAATGTAGCTAAAACACCTCATCAGTATCTGTTGATTCTGTTCCTGTACGCCAGATCACAGCTGCTGTTCGCCATGACAAGCCATCTCACCGGTCAGAGCGGCGTGAAAAGCGTTCAAAACCATACAACAAACCTCCCCCCAGTGCCAGATCTCCCCCTGCCCCTCCCGTACCTCCTCTTCGCTCCGATCAACTGACCACAGAGCCCGCGTGGGATGGATATCCAGATGGTTCGTTTGTCGAGATATACACTCTACAGTTCGCAGACAAAACCGGTAATCTTGCTGTCCACTGGGCAACTGGAAATCTAGGCGGTCGGGGCGGCTCGGCAGACGCCGAAAATTGGGAGGATGGCAAACTCACCAGGCGGGAGTGTCACGGTATCATTGAGTGCTCAAATTCTGAGTGCTCGATGACCGTTCGTCCTCTGAGTCGCCGCTCCAGAATCGCAGGCCAAACGGAAAAGCCATGTCGTGGATGCGGTGGGCAACTCGTCCACGATGATTGCGGGATTATCTCGACCCTGCATACATTTGCAGGGGGTGTTCGGTATAGCAATGGCGGAAGACATAATCACTCCCGTCCGACTTACCGGCTCCATTTGTCGCGAGCCGAGGGCGCAGCGGTTCGGGATATTGTCACTGAGCAACCTCACACTGGTCCGACTCAGCTGCTCGTCGGTCGCCACACCGCTAACGGCCCCGCACCATCCCTCGCAACAATATCTCCCGCGCTAATTAATGTCGACCGCATTGGCTACGAGCGCAACAAACACGTCCGTAAAGCACCAGGCTATGGCAGCGACCAGTTCATGAAAGGACTCTCGACTATCATTTCCGAGCATCCCGACTTCATTCGCCACTATCAATTCCACGGTGAATGCCTATAATTCGGTTGCGTCACTTCGGAGCACTTGACGTCACTTAAGAGTATTTCTCACCAAAAGTTTGGCGTGGAATTTTTCCCAAGTGCTCCAAAGTGACGCTAAGTGACGCTAAGACACGACAGCCGAATGGAGCCTAATCGTCATCCAGACGTCTTTCATGCGTGCCCATCTCGTGAAAACCACCATCATCGAGCAGGATGCAGTCAATGGTATTGTCTCCGACGTGCCCCTCCCCCCCTTCCCCCCCCCCCCCCCCCCCTTGTTGCTGTCCATTCCCCTCAGTTTTCTGTGGAGCCTGTAGCGCTTCACCCTGTCTTCGCCCGCCTGTGGCTGCTTCATGGTGAGCTGTTGTCTTCGCCCGCCTGTGGCTGCTTCATGGTGAGCTGTTGGTTGTGGGCTGCCTGGGCTCCCTCGCCTTTGGGCGGAGTGCAGCGAGCTTCGTTTTGAACTTCATGCCCAATATATCAATGGCTTGCTTACGAATCCTCTGTCTCGTGAAGCTCAGGCCAATCCCGGCAGAAGCGATAGGGTGTTTCCTACTTGAAGAGATTATCTGCCGATGGGGTTGCCTGCCTGGATAGTGTCCGACAATGCTGGACAATTCCTAGCGGCATTAGCTTGACTTAACTCCAAATATGGGATTGTTGGGATTAGAATCTCCCCTTATAATTCTCAAGCGAATGGGCCAGTAGAGAGGGTTCATTGGGATATAAGACAGTCGCTATATAAAGCTACTGGAGGCCACGCCAGAAAATGGTTTTGGTTTTTATCTCCAAGTCCTATGGGCTGATACTTAGAATCACTACGCGGCGCGCGGCCTGGGATGTTCTCCCTATTTTGCGGTCACAGGTGCTCATCCCACCATCCCTCTGGACTTGGACGAGACAACTTTGCATGTTTGAAGCAGATGCCTGTGTAAGGGGGAGAAGGGCCCAGGAGCCAAGTCGATAACAAACCTGGGGATCAGAGATCCCCAGTGAACTACTTAGATACAAGAGGTGACGTAAGATATGACATAAGCGAGCACACAGCATGATGTCTTGGAGACAGAGAACTTCTGCCCAAGTCAGAAGACGTCCTAGCTGTGGAATCCCCTGACAGTCTGCATTGTTCGAAACCTAAAAGGGCAAAGAATGATTGAAGCCAAGCATCGGAAGGGACTGTACCGCATGGTCTATACTCCTTTGAGTGAAGATCCACATGCACTATTTGCTATGGATATCAATCACCTTCATCGAATATCTGGTCATACAAATTTCCAACTTTTACAGAAATCTGTTGCTACAGCCGTTTTGGAAACAATATACGGGTTTTGATCGAGTGGTGCTCCTTCGTTTGTGCTTACGTTTGTTGACGATTCTGTCATCGGCAAAGCCGGGAGCACCACTTTGTGGGGCGCTGCCGTACCACATCAAGTGCCGCTGGTCCCTTGTTTCGGCCCTTGCTCGCAAGTCATGGCCGTGTCGAGCTTTGGGCAAATAGCAGCTGAGTCTTAATCCTAAGTTCTGTTAAGCTCCTGTTTTTTCCTGGTGTTCTCTGGGTGGCGGAAGCAAAATTTAAAATTCGGCCGAAGTGGAGCTGGTGATGGGAAGCACAACAAAGGTAAGCACAAACGAGTGAGCACCAGTTGATCAAAACCCGTATATTGTTTCCAAAACGGCTGTAAAGGCCGACTTGGTGAAATTACATCCTTGACAGGAATCCCCAAATTCTGTGAACCCTGTGTTCTTGGGAAAGCGAAGAAATTACCATTTTCCAAAAGTACCAAAGCTCGTGGTCCTTTAGATATTGTATCATCTGATGTTAGTGGTCCAGTAACGCCTGAAGGCCCAGGTGGAATACGCTACTGGGTGGTCCTTATAGATCATCATTCCTCTGAGGTGTGGATTCTATTTGCCCAAAAGAAATCCCAAGTCTATTCGAAACTCAAAGAATGGCGAAAATCTACTGAGGCTCATTTTCGTGTTCAAATTGCTAATTGGGAATTCTGTGAGGGCTGGACTCGATTCTTTCGCACAGATGGGGGTGGTGAATTCACGTCTCATCAAATGGAAACAGAATTCAAATGTCTAGGCATCATCCATGAAACAACAGCACCTTACACTCCAGAGCAGAACGGAGTAGCAGAGCGAATGAATCAAACACTTGTTTCCAGAGCTGCAACTATGTTGATTGCCGGGTCTTAGCAATGCGAGCAGCTGTTATACTGTGAATAGAACACCTACTTCAGCACAGGAATTTGAGATCCCTCATGAGAAACTTTTTGACCGTCCAATAAACATACGACACCTGCAACCCTTTGGCTGTAGAGCTTATCCTCTGATTCCTAAAAAAAAGCGTCACAAGCAGAAATTTGGGATAAAGCAAAGCGTTGCATCTTTGTTGGCTACAGTCGCAAACCCCGAAGCGAAACGGCACCAGGAAGCGAAACACTCGCCGAACACAAGGTTAATGCTTTCCCCGGGGGCCGAATCTTTGCATACAGGCACCCCGCTATCTGAGTACCCAAACCACAAAAGGAATTGTGTTGAAACTCCTCTCGCTGCCGGCAAATGGCAATGGCCTTGTTTGTTTCAGCTTTGTTCAACGGCAGATGCACCAATGCGAAATATTATTTCTTCCTCTGGAATTGTAGCCGGTGACATACAGTAGTAATATAGAAAGTCATTTTGAGGCAGATTGCATCGAAAGTACTGAACAAACTGGTCGATTTGCGCAAGACTGGCTCAATTTGTTGTGTTTTGTAGTGTTTCGCTATCACGTTATTTGGCGATATTTGACTCGCCCCACAAATTGCTCTCGTTCTCAACGAAAACATAGTCGATTCACTTGATTCTTGATCGTAAGTGGTAGCCTGGAGAATGAACTATACAGTTGCGGCAAAATCAAATTACTTACCAAATATGGAAATTCTCATCAATCCCCTCCTTTTGCACCCAGATGAATGGTTGTTTCATGCGGTAAGCGGACAGAAATACTTAGAGGCTCCATCTTGTACGCCTGGTGTAGAAAAATTTGTGTCTTTGCATTGATGTTGGCTGGATAGCCGCCAAGTTTGTGTATCAAAGTGCGGCCAAAATCAGTTGGAAGTATGATGAATTTGGTTATTTTTTGTGCCTAGATGTATTCAATCAAAGGAGTCCAGGCCTTTTGTGCCATTCCAGCCTACGTATGTTTTTTCTGTGCGGTCGGGCAGTTCTGATGAGAATTTCCTTATTTGGTATAGTAATTTGATCTTGCCCGCAACTGTAAGTCTATAACAAATTTCACCCGTTTCCGCTTCCTAGTCCACCCACAATCAAGCGAAAATGCTAAACGTTTCGCTTCGGGGTTTGCGACTGTACCATGAAAACAGTAAAGCGTATGACTTGCTAGTATTCAACAAGATGGTTCTTATGGTGAAACCATCACATCTAGGCATGTTCGGTTTGATTCACCTATAGAACCAAAGCTTGAGGCACCTGCTACATCTAGGAAAGAATATGAGGATTTTGCTCAGACACTGCGGAAGAGGTCTACCCCATATTATGGTGATGATGACGATGATGGTGAACTGGACACTTTGCCTCACCCGATACCAGGTTCAGTGGGGGATAATCTAAGTCAGGCTGATCCGCCGTCTACTGTCCATCCATCAAATAGGGGAGCTCCACCATTGCGCAAGGTGGCAGGCGTACGACAGGAACCTACTAGGCGGTCAACACGTCCACATGCAAGGGCACAACATCCCACTGCTGAGTACGACAGAATAGCTGAAGGACCACAGCATCAGTCAAAAGCTGAGCGTGATGCAGAGAATGCAGCACGTAAACAGGCGAAAGAAAATGAAGCTTCTGTCGAACCAGACATTGAAGTCCCTGATGCTTCAGAGGCAGTCTTGCTGCTTCTCTCGATGATGCATGCTATTGAAGAAGCCTTTTTAGCTCAAAACCCTCTTGACCCTTCTAGTTGGCAAGAAGCACTGCAGTGTCCTAATGCTGAACATTGGAAAGCTGGACTTGAAGAGGAATAGTTTCCGAGCAAATGATGTCTATGATAAAAGTAGTAAAACGACCCCATCTCACCGGCACCCATCATCCTTTTGCGCCTGTGACGTGTGCCAGCGTGTGCCATCAGAATTCACGGTTCAAAGCATATACCGTGTTTTGCACCCGGGTACGGGCTTATGGTTACCAATGCGATGGCAGAGGAAAAACACACCACTTGGGCAATGAACATACATAGTGTACATGTGTTCGTAACTGTAGCATGCATAGAGCAAATACTTTTCCCAGAGGCGTTCAATGGGAGTTGTGTTTCACAGTGTCCTTTGTACTTTTCACTCGGATCGATGAACATCAGACGACCTTTGTTCCAAGTAGCGACTGTGTAATCAGTGTTAAAATTATCGTGTTGACTTCGATTTGAACTGTTCTGTGATTCAGAGTACAACACAAAGAGTAAGAAGCGACGAGATTCCAGCAGGCCTCGCAACCCTCAACAAGGCTTTAGAAGGGCGCTTCAGGCTGGGACACCTTCCAAGACCTTTCGAATTCACATGATCCCAGTACTGCTCCGGCCTTGGATTACCTTGTCAGTCCCGGGCCCCCTTTCAAGTCTAAAGTATATTTGGCACTTTTGCGCACCTTGAATCTGTTCCCAGCAGAAATTGATCAAACACCCAATCACATTCCAAATTGGCATTCGATGGATAGCCTAAAACCGATATTTGAGGAAGGTTGGGCATGCCCAACGTTGAGTTGGAAAATGTCACAGACTCGGACTGGTATTTGTCCGCTGTTGGCGTTGTAGTCGGCGTGCGATATTTGCGCCGCTCGGTGCGGCGAGGCCTATAAACGTATCCTGGATGGAGCATCTTATGCTCATGTTTCCTCTGCAGCGCGAGTGCTTCCCACTTGGCGCGTTCCACGTTTGGGAGGCATTTCCACTCTTGAGCAATGATTTTGCTCAAATCTGCTTGCCTTATGCATCGGCCGATTGTGGACCGCGCAACCGTCGAAGTCGCAGCACGGAAAAGAATAAATGAGTTAGGAGCCCGTTTGACATGCCCTACATCGCCCTTCTGTGGAACGATGTTTGGGGTTGGGTCTGATGGTGATGGGAGGGGGAACATCGTCTTCGACATGTTCATTTAATTTCGCGTTAAATACGATGACTTGGCGGCTTCCGGCGGTGCCACTAGCCGTTTGTGCCCACCGACTCGGCCGTCGCAATGCCAGATGCCCGTAGAGCTGGGCTGCACAAGAAGGTTCAAGAGACGCAATCGTTCACTCACCTGTCCTCCAAATGTTCTCGGATGGGACAAACTTTTCATAGTACTCGCCTATGTATCCATGCCCAATTCCACATTGTGTCACCCTTCCAAAAACCTCGCGGCTGAGCGACTTGAAGTGGGGGGTGGGTTTCAGCGACGGGGCTATGCGATTAAATCCAAGCACGTCAGGAGTCTTAGATTTTGAGTAGCTACCCGTCCATATGCTTATATTTACCGTTCTAAAAACTTTTGCAAGCGACTCTCGAAAATTTGACGAAGTCCCGAGATCAATTCTCGGGAATCTCCGTGTCTCTATGTCACCGGTGATTAGAGAGTTTGTGCGAGCGACCCAGGTTGCTTTTCGCTCGCTCAGATCTCCGCAACAATTAATACCAGGTGCGAACTCTCAGCGACCTAGAAGAGTATTGCCCTGGGGTGTTCCTAGGTCGCTGGGATTTCGCACCCGAGACCGCTCGTTGTGGAGATCCGAGCGATTTGATAGCGACCCGGGTCGCTCGCACAAACTTTCTATTATCTTCCAGTCCCTCCGGTGTGATTCATCAAACGACTGTCTTTGAGGTTTCTACCCTTGGGACTGGCTCGAGTCTATCCATGCAGTGCATCATGAATTAACCCTTTACAGGCTCACTTCAATCATAACACTCACGACTTGACGACTCTTATCCCAGTGCTATTGGGGAACCCAGCATATTTTGCGGCTTCCGTCGCGGTCGCTCGACAAATTTGGGGCAATGATTATTATGAGAGTAAAACGGCGGCCAGGAATAAAGAGTAGATTTAAGGGAATAGCATTCCGCTCACCATTTCTCCAAGAGCAATTGCAAAAGCCAAATGAAACTACTGTCTGGCAAATGCTTCGGATTGACATTGAACAAGCTTAAGCACCCCGCCTTCGGCTTGTGCAAAGCTTGTCGGGGCTCCGCCCCAAACCCCGGGTGTTTGTGACCAACACCATACGAGGCGTTGCCATACAGCTAGACCGGTGACCGTCTGTCTATGGAGGCAAGCCTGTCGATAGACAGACCGGTCGATCTGAGTTTGAATTGCCACGTCAATCTCGGTTACCAAAAAAGGTTATTGCTTACAGTGGGTGACGTCACGAACAAACAAGCACAACCTTGACCATTCTTCTGCACTGTGAAAGCTTACAATTAGATCCTCAAATAAGTGCCGAACGGCCTTGGCGTACAAGCCGTTTAGCTACAACAAAAAATCTCGCCATTTGAGTCGATAATGGGTGAGTAAGTGAATAACCTTTTTTGGTAATCCGATTGACAAGGCAATTCAAATTTCAAACTCAGATCGACCAGCCTGTGTATCGACAGGCTCGCCCTTGAAGCCTTCATACACAGGCTGGATTCGAGCCTACCATACAGGCTGTACAGCACATGCGCACCGCTGGTGTTGTGATCTCCGCAGGCGAAGGAAAAGATGCGCTCAAGGTTATCCAAAGGTATGGCGTAATACAGTCTTCAACTCAGTGTTGGAATTTAAGGGGTTAATAAGGGTAAAATTTGAAGCTAAGACCTTAACCTTAACTAGGGCTTAATAATAAGGGCAAATTAAGGGTCAAGTTAAGGGCTGATTAAATTTCTTCTGCGCGAGCCAGGACCGCCTCCAGGTGACTGGTGAGTCCTCTTTGATTTTTTGTCTACACTTGTTGACGATTCTGTCAAAAACTCCACAAATTGTTGCCTCAGACGGAAGGTGCCGTAAGGAACACAATTGGGTCAGACCAGCTTCAAGCTTGCACGATCATATAAGAATTGTAATTTAACCAGATAATAGACCAATGCTCTATGGTACCCACAAAACTTTCCCGGAGATATACCGAAGCCGGGCGAGCGAGAAATCAGATTCCGCAAACAGAATCAAGGTCAAGCAAGTGTCAACAAAGAATTGAGGGGCAACAAATGCCGAAACCCGTATGAACCGTTCTTTAACGAGATGGTCTCTCGGCAGTGCAGCATCTCCTTCTGGTAAGTTGAATTTTGTCGTGTTCTCTTGAGGTAGCTGGTTGGGTTCGCTCATTGGTTGACTTTCGTTCATTTCACATCACTGCGGCCTGCGGAGTGGATATTTACCTGCTTTCGTGCTCTAAGCTCGACAAATTAGGAATTCATTTCCGTTTATCAGCTCAACAGCTTTTGCAACAGCTATGGACTACTTCGCAGGCAAGCAAAACAAGATGAGGGTTTGTTTCTCAATTTGCTTCCTGCCGTCTCCCACCATCGATCTCCTTCAGCAGCCGTCAACCCGAACGCTCGTGCCTTCCTTTTCAAAGCTTCAAGTCTTCAACGCTGCTGGCAGCCTGCTGCGTTGGTTTCTACTCACAACTCTATCGATTACACACTGCTTGGTTGTCGCTCAGTGTCGCTGCGATCTCCAAGAATATCGCTACAGGTCTGATGAACCATTGTCAAGTTTCTTTTCATTCCTCGTCAAACGGCCACTTTGTGGCTTCAATATTACCCATCTTTGTCATTCAACATTGCTCTATAGCTGTTCATACTCGACACAATCGAATTGCACTCGAATCAAGCCGTGCCACTGCCTGCCCTCAACCCCAACAATTTTTTTTCTTACATTTTTTCAACACGGATGGTCTGAGAATGCTGGCAAGCCTAATCAATCAACTCATTGAATATTTTCTGCCGTCCCGTCCCAATTGATCAAATTCAAGGCACTTCATCGGAGCTCGAATGACCGCCGCCTCAATATGGTTCTGAAGATTTACAATGTTTGGGCCAACTAGCTCCTTGATGAGAATAACAAGCAACACAGTAGGTATTTGGATACAGAGATACTGGGAGACTTCTGACTCTTCATCACTAGATCCTTGAGCTGAATCAAAGCTGTCGTGGCTTCTGAGGTACGTCGCTGAAAAAGAAAAATCGATTGGCAGCTCGCTTTTCGGGTTCAGATTTGAGTAGTGTATTCCGAGTCCATCGGAGCGAAGTGCAGCTCGACAGTAGTGTTGTTGTCGATATTGACGTCAAACTAACACACAGGGAGCAGCGGGACGTAGAACTCAAGCGAGTCCGCCATTTATGTTCATTGTCCATGCCCCGCGGGTGCCGGAGCGAAGCGGAGGCGTATCTTGTTCTATTTCCGAAACAGCTGTAGAACATGATGTAGATAATGGTTCACGGCATCGCAAAGAGAGCCATTGGACCAGAATGCGAAGGAGTTATTCGTGTGCAAATGGTGTTTACTACAGATAAATATGTTATGCAGGCAGTGTTGCAGGGAGGCCGAACCGACACCGGAAAGTGTGACGCCACATGTCACGCTTTCCGTGAATGTGGTAGGGCCTTGTTTTTAATTCCCGGACCATTAATAAACGGTTTTTTAAATTCGGTTTCCAAACAGGCCGTTTATAAACCTGTTTATAAACCGAACCCTAAAATTTCGCAAAATCAACTTGAAGGTTTTCAATGCGAATTTTTGCCAAAATCTCCTCAGGGCTCCTAAATTAACACTCTACCAACACTCTACCATGAATCCGAAGGGTTTCACTGTCAATTCAGAGCAGGCTACCGTATTGTTCCAAATTAGGAAACCATCTACCCCCCGAATATTAATTCTTGCAGACGATCTATGAGCAAATGGGTGTATGAATTAGCAATAGGAAGAGTATGATCTCCCCCCTTGAATATCATCACCCAGTTAGTCTTCTTTACTTCCTCAAAATGAGCAGAGTTTCTCTCACCTTACGTCAGCTAGAAGAATTAAAAACCGATGAAACTGGCCGAGCGTTCAAAAAACCGGTTTATAAACCAGTGTTTATAAACCGGTTTACAAACTGGATAAAAAAACAATGCCCTAGAATGTGGGGGATTGGATCCCCCACACCCCCTCCTTTTCGCTGGCGCTGGCCTTTCCGCTGGCGCTGGCCCTTTCGCTAGCGCTGCCTTTTCCGCTGGCGCGGGGCCTTTTTTGTCTGAATTTTGTTCTTTTTTTCCTAAATTTAACAATGAATTTAATTTGAAGCCATGAGTACATGAGTTACTGTAAGATAATGAAAAATTGTAAGAGCATTTGCGGGCGCCGGCCCGGACGGCTGGGGTTTTCGACCCCGACCGCTGCGCGGGGCTTCCGCTCGCCGCGGGGCCCACTGCGTGGTGCTTCGCTCGCCGCTATGGCCCACTGCGTGGTGCTTCGCTCGCCGCTATGGCCCACTGCGTGGTGCAGCCGCTCGCCGCGGGGGCCCACTGCGTGGTGCAGCCGCTCGCCGCGGGGGCCCACTGCGTGGTGCCAGCGCTCGCCGCGAGGCCCGCTGCGCGGTGCTATCCTGTTGGAGGTGTTTGATAGACTAGGACATGTGGGGGGAGGAAGGCCGACTAAAGCCGACACGGAAAGCGTGATGATGGTCACGCATCACGTCACACTTTCCGGTGTCAGTTCGAATTCCGTGTTGCAGAAGGTTTCGGTGATACTTACATTTTCAACAAGAATTTCATTGAAGTTGACATGTACAGCAAGCCTACGGGAGGGGAAATCAAACAGAGGGCTGCAAATGAAAATTGGCTGATCTCCAACCACGGCCACGGGAATTACAAGGAAATATTGGGGAAGCTTGCTTCCCCATTCATCGGTATAGGGCAGTGTTCGCCCTTAAGCTTTAAGGCTTAAGATTGGGTCTGGCCGACCCTCAAGGCTTATTAAGCCTTAACCCTTAATAAGCCTTAAGACCTTAGAGGCCTTAATTTCCTTTTTAGGTAGATAATTCCCACCCTCCAAGGCGCCGAATTCTGTGTGTCTGGTGTACTAGTGCTGCAGTTCTGACCATTGACAAGAGACATGCCAGGGGTGCCAGAAGATGATTCATTCACACTCAATCCAGTACCAAGCATCATATTATTGCACTTACAGACAAATCCTTTTTTTTTTCTTTGCCGAGCTACTTGTATTTTTTCGCTGGCTCACACGGCTTTAAGTGGCACCAGGGAATGCTGAAGCGCTGATGGCCGATGTTCGAGTGTTGCCCTGCGGTGCCTGTCGGCAATTTCTTTGGTGACGCTCGGCTTTCATTTGCCAGCATCAACCTTAAGGCCTTAACGTTCCAGAGGCTGGGCCTTAAGGCTTATGTTAAGACCTTAATAAGCCTTAACCTTAATAAGGCCTTATGCCTTAGGGCGAACACTGGTATAGGGCTCAATGCAGATGCTTACAAATCTCCGTCCAAATGCTTTGTAAGCATACTTCGGGAACGGCCGGCAGTCAGTCATGCAACTGTCAATGTCACGTGACTTCGGAACGCGCGCCGAAACAGAATTGACGCTTCAACCTTGCTTCAACCTCATGGATAGATATGTCCTACCTATATAGTATGTTCAGTGGATGTGCTCCCTCTTTTCTTTCTCTCCTCTATGACGTGTATTTTGGTATTTCTTAGGCCCTGTTCGGAAACCCAATTTGCCAGATGTAAGGGCTCCATGATACCGCATAAGGCAGGTATGCCAGTCACACCGTCATAATTCTCACGCCCCACTCCTGCCTCCCCGCCCACTTCCCGCCGCAAATTGCAGATTTTTTTCAGATAACCATTAAAATACCGAGTAGTACTTAGTTGAGATACTGAGCTCGTCATTGTCAACGACGTGCTACAAATTGAGGGATGTGGAAGACATGGCAAAGTGGTGATGCCGTGACTCAGTGTGACAGTTAGCTGTGTAGGAACCAGCTGTACGCAAATTGGGTTCCCGAACAGGGCCTTACACTTCTAGCCATTTGCTTAGTGGCTTGTTGCAGCTGATTTTTTTTTTAGCGCTTAGCATTAGCACTCAACATCAGCTTAATCCTCCACATTATCTTCTGTTACTGAATGTATGAGCCAGATCAATCAGTCAATGCTTTCTATCAAGCAAAATTAAATTAAATAGGTCTACGCCTCCAAATACTCCACAGCGCATTTCATAGCTCAGGGGCAAGAGCGTGTCAATCGCATTCTGGATAGCCCTGTACACCGGAGATTGCCTGTACAGCAACCAAATTTTGTTCAGGTTAACTGGAATGGCCAGCAACTTCAACTTACACCTCGCACAGCTGGCCGAATTGCTGAGATGCAGAACACTGGGAATAGCTGGGAATGCTGGTATTTTAGCAGGACAGAATAAAGACCAGGATATGCAAAGTTCACCTCCGTCACCAACATGTAGACCTCAAGGTTCAGAGCCACCTCCAGTCGACCCAGGTGCGCGGGAGGACAACAGCTTATACAAGATCAACATCCTGGCCGCTGTTGTAATGGAGGAGGACGCGTTCATTGTTTGCGACTTCGCTCGCATAACGCAGATTCATGTTATTAGCAACTCAAGATTTTGGACCGAAGAGGACATGAGCCCAGGTTCAGAGGTGAGTCCGCGATCCATCCGCATTAAAAATACTCGCGTTTTGACCTGGCCAATCTCAGACATGGAAGAATCGTCTTTGGACTCGGTACGCAGGTGGCCCAGACTGGATACTGGAAAAGGACGACGCTCTAGCTGTTTTAGACGGCTGGCGGCAGAAAGTCTTGCGCAAAGGAACCGAAACACCCATAATCGACGTTCTTCTGCAGGCCGACGGCCCTGGTGGTGGTATAGGCCAGCATCTGGCCAACGACCTTCTGTTCGGCGCTGCCATCCATCCCGACACACCTGCCGATGTGTTGTGCGAGGACGACGAGCTCTACGATTCTTTCCGGGAGTACGTTCCTAACTTCATGTCCAAGTTCGCTTCGAAGACGTACTTCTCACGTTGCGGCGGGACTCCTACTACCAGCAATCCATTTTCCTTCAACCTCACCTCTGACACCAACTTTCTGCGCGGCTACGTTCAAGTCTATCGCAAGGAGGAAGTCAGGGTGCCTGCTGCTTTGTACGACCTTTACCAATCTCGGGGCCTCTTAGACCCGAACCACACGATAGGTAACGCTGCTCCTCTTCCGTTGACCCGAATCTGACTGTGCACAGGCACCCCATACCATGGTCAATGGGTACCCACTGACAAGAAATACAAATTGCTGCCTGTAAGATTTTTCGAAGGCGAAGCGAACAACAGGTATCATGTTATCTTGGCCATGCCCCCGTCAACGTGGAAGGTCACTTACACGACGGTACGCTCCCATTGTCTTATTGGCAAAACAAGCAGACTGACTTCGTTTCAGCCCTGCACCTTCAAGCATGTCACTCAAGCGGGGTACGCTACGACACTTGGCCCCGCCTCATTCCGCGAGCCTATGCGTAACAAGCTGGATCCCGAAGCCATAGCCAACTTGTGTAGCGGAAAAGGCGGACGGCCAAAAAAGGTAAGCTGTGTGTCTTTGTGATGTTTTTTATTGACAGGCAGCACAGGTGCGAACGGGCGAGCGGGGAAGGCCTAGGAAACCCCTCACTATCGCTACTGTGAAACGAATAGCTGATATACCTCGTTCTGCAAAGAGGGTCAAGGAGGATAAGGAGAACATCGATCCTGTGGATCAGGGAGAGGAAGAGTTAGCCCCCACCAGACGTTATAATACCCGTTCTCGCATGCCTTAGTTGTTTACATTCTATGTATGGTTTTGTTGTATAATAATATACTGGAACTAGTGGTGAATAGAGTAGCTGAATTTTGCAGTATATGTCTTACGGTTTCCATTTTGGGAAGTTGGCGGTAAGGGATGTCCTATTATTACCGAGATGAGGATCGTGTTCTGGCTACAGATCTCAACTGGAGTGGTTAGTAGGGTCACTTCCGCCTCAAAGAAAACCTAAAGCCCAGTAGGTCTTCTGATAAATGCTGTCGCGAAAGCTCGCTTCTCTCCTTGCTTCCTTTTTGGGAAGTGGGCGGTAATGCCCATTATTACCGCGACGGAGATCATATTCTGGGTACAGATTTCACCTAGAGTGGTTAGTAGGGTCACTTCTACTTCAAAGAAAACCTAAAGCCCAGTGGGTTTTCTGATAAACATTTTCGCCAAAGCTCGAGTTTCTCGGTACTTCCGTTTTGGGAAGTGGGCGCTGTAACGCTAAGATCGTGTAGCCGCCCTCCTTGAAGTCGCGCAGGTCGGTCATGAGGCGGGTGTGAATGTGTTGGCGAAGATCTTGCAGAGGATGTTGATTCGGAACAATGCCAAAGAAAGGCTCGATGATATTGGCATAATCTTGCGACGCAGCGGGGAAAATGGCTGTCAACGAAGCATCGAGCCAGCACGAGTTCCGGTCCCATTTGTATCCACCCTCGAACGTGAGTGGAGTTATTACGCCTGTGCGTGCCCCTTTTGCAGGCGTTGCGGGAGTGGAGCGAACCAAAGCCTTCGCAGTGTCGGGCGGTCGATGATCGTCATGTGCACTCTTCGAGGTTTCCGGGACACGGTTGCCTTTGGTGCGACCAATAAGGTCCTTCGTCGTTTTCCAATATTCCCGGCTCCCGCCGTAGTGTATTGTGACGCCATCTAAAAAGGGAGAGTGAGCACAAGGGAGAGAGAAATGATGCTGATGCGGGTGGACTCACGACTCGCCGCATCGTATTGAATCTTGTAGTGCTCAACGTACGGTAACAGTTCTTTCAAGCCATCAAGAACTGCCATCTTCTTTGGTACGAGTTTCAAGAGTTTAGAATGGCCGGCCTCCTGAGCGTTCGTCGTGTTGGGCATTGAATTCCACAGCGCGGCCTTCATGACCTTGAGCCCGGGGAAGAGCATATGGGAATGTGGCGGGTACATCCACCACCGCATCCATGGTGCCACTCGAGGGAAGTCAGCGATGAGCCTCTCCGCCTGCAGTTCGAACTCGGCTATATTCTCGCAGCGTAGCAGCCCGATAGCACGATTGTGGAATGCGTCCGCAAGTTCGGGTGGGACGACTGCGCTGATTTTCTTGATGCGTGCGACTTGGCTTCGGTAGTGTTGCTCGCAGCCTTTGAGCAAAGTTTGACCCGTCGTTTGTAGTTCCTGGACCGAACGCGCATTCGGGGATTGCTCTCTCCAAAAATCAATGAATGCGAGTATGAAACCATGGTGCTCAGCTCCGCTGAAGTCTATAATCTAAAAAAGACCCAGCGTGAGCACACGCCCCATACAGCGAATAAGGAAGACTGGGAAGAACTGACATTTGCGAACATCTCGTCCATGATTGCGATGTTCCGCGATTCGCATTCCTCCGCAATACTCTTGAACAGCTGGTAGAAATGGACACGGTAGTGCTGAGCTGAGCCACCGTCCGAATAGGAGATGAGGGCAGGGATCCAGCAGTGAAGAAACTTCGCCTCGTAGGTGGAGCTAACGAGGAGTAACGCCTTCTTGTCTCGCCAGATCTCATGTGCGGGGGGTGCTAGGAACGCACAATGACAATAGAGGGGGCAGTGACGGCGACACGGGCAGGGCGGGTACCGGACTTGGGGAGGGGCCAGTGGGGATACAGCTTTGCTAGCGTGAGCCACCGGAACCTCGAAAGGGCATCTGCTACGGAATTTTCATCTGTTGAGATCCAGACAGGGCGGAAAGTGAAGTCCTTCTGAACGGCAAGGAGAGCGAACTGGCGGAAAAGCGCTTGGGTAGGAGGATGATCAATAGAGCCAGACTGCAGACAGGTAGAGATGGCCTCGTTATCAATACGAAAGATAAACTCCAACCCAGCCCAACAGTGACCCCAGACCTCCCCCCAGACCTCCGCTGCCCGTAGCACAGCACGCATCTCCTTCCAATGGATTGGATGGCGTTCATACTTCACCGGGACAGGTTCAGTGAAGAAAAGGTCACCACCCCAGTAACCGCCCAAACCCAGCTTACCACTAGCATCCGTGAAGATCTCGACGGTGGGACGCGGGGGTCCAATGGCGAAAATGCCATTGAAAGACGGGAGGAAGGTGTTCCACCACGCAATATCGAGTCGAGCAGAGGAAAGGAGACGGCGGCGCTGGTGACGGGGGAGAAGTGAAAGGCGGCGCATGAAGTCCCGTATATGGCGGGTGAAGAATCGTCCAACGGGAATCACTGACTGAGCAAAGACGAGATGGCCACAGAGTTTCTCTAGGTCATGGTAGCTGGCAGTCCGAAGAGACAGGCACCCATCCAGAAAGACAAGGAGGCGAGCAAGCTTATCTTTGGGCAGACGAGCCTGCATAGCAATGGTGTCCAGCTCAATGCCAAGGAACTCAAGGCAGTGGGGGACCCTCCTCCTTGTCGCTGGAGATTGAGAAGCCTAGCTCCTCCGCAACCGCCCGGAAGACAGCACGACCATGACGAGCATACTCCACACCCCTGGAAGCGGGGGTGACATTGAGCCAATCATCTAGGTAGTGCTGAATAAGTGCCATGACCTCATCCCGAGAGAGGAGGACCCAGTGATGGGCCTCCGCAAAGTAATTGGGGGAGCTTGCTCCCCCTTTATCAGAGCCGTCACCGAAAAGCAATAAGCTGTGCTAGACGGCTTTTTGATGGCGTCCACTGCCCTTGACGTGCGCACGTCAAGATTGGCATGCTCCGAGTGATACGATGTTCTTCCGAGTGATCCATCCTGACCCCTACTGATCCAGACTGATTGCAGCGTGATGGTGCATCCTTTTCAACTGACTGTGCACCCGTCCTTGACCCTGCCCGAGGCTGCTTAACGGAAGGGAAAATACAGTTCTCTATTTCATACACGGTACAGAGGGGCAGGTTCTGGCGCCATTAGTTTCCCAGAAAGTTGCTGTAAAGAGGCGATGAAAATAAATGATATCAATGTTGCAGCTTGCTCAGTTATAGTGTCTGTATAGAGAGACACGGTTCTGAGTGGTTAGGTATTCTATCATGATGATAAGCTAGTTCGAAATTTGATTGGTGGTTCATCCTCCAGAACGTGAGAACGTTGTTGCCCCGGCATAAGTAAAGTTTTGTTCACAAAGTAGAGTACTACCTAGAGGACTTATGTGCGTGAAAAAGAATCCAGCCGAAGTATGCCCCCCAAACAACAGCGCAACATTAATATTGTCAATTTGTGTGCCATATATAAGAATTTACACAAGCTCCCCCTGCTGTAGGCCGGTATTCCGGCATACAAATCATATTTGTAGATGCGGGGTCCCGTACGAACCCCAAAGGGCAGGAAGATGTCGAGGAATAGACGTCAAAGCCCATCAGGTGTATATGATCAGGGTGAATGGGAATATATCAGTTTCATTGCTCCCGGCATACTCTAGCTTGATGGGACATCCATTCTTTGCCGCCTCAATGCCGGTGTGCTTCAGGTTTGCCTCGGTAGTAGTACTGTACCTCCCTGTATGGGAGCAACCGTCACGGTAACGGTGGGGTTGGTTGTGTTGCCTCTTTTTGAGGTGGTCACGGTCACGATTGAGGCCGTTGCCTTGAGAAAATCGTGACGCAGCACGAAAAAAAGTTTTCTGCCTGGAAACATACACAATTGAGTCTGAGCTTACCTTTTAAGCTGCTTATTAGCCGAAATCCCTCGAAATTGTAGTGAATTCAACGAGTTGATGACTCCTTCAGGATTTTTTTGAGCCAGATGGTTGCCTCCTTTGGCAACGGTCACGGCTCACGGCGGGTCGGTTGCGTGAAAACAAGGCAACCGTTTTGTCACGGTCCCTCGATGGTTGCTTCCATAAAGTTCCATACAGGGAGGTACAGTACTAGCACCTCGACATCATCTACATTCTACTATGCAATCTCATTCCACATGTCATAAAGACTACAAACCATTCTGGTTCTGTGGATGGCTCGCGCCGTGCTTGAATATTGGATATTGATTGGGGAAGCTTGCTCCCCCTTTATCAGAGCCGTCACCGAAAAGCAATAAGCTGTGCTAGAGGGCTTTTTGATGGCGTCACTGCCCTGACGTGCCCACGTCAAGATTGGCATGCTCCGAGTGATGCGATGTTTTTCCGAGTGATCCATGGGTGAAACAGACCCTCGAGCGTGACTGGAAACGCTACGCATGGAAACCTCAGCGTTATGCGTGACAAGTATGTTTGTAATGCCGGTGCCCGGCTTACAGAAAAGGGGGAGCTTGCGTATATTCCGTGTACATGAGTACTGAACAATCCTATCATTAATCCTCGAATACAAATTCGCTAAGGTCCATTCCATATGTATCCAAAGTAAAACCAAGCTCTGCTCGGCGCATCACATTTGCTTCAAGTATCTTCATTGACTCCGTCACATTCGCTCTCTGTAGTCTGCTCAGTAGATAAGGGGTACGTAATTTAACTCCGGACAATTTTTTGACCCGAGAACATACTTCCACCATACCGCAACCGGGGAAACATATATTGCAAATTTACCTGTGGTGGATCCTGAGAGACGGGGATGCGTGACGGTCCAGCTACAGGTTTTTGGCTGTTGTAAGCATTTCGAGGGGCCAATATTAATGCAGAACTCCAAAGACCACAAATAGTCTTCAGGGATATCCAAGTGGGGATTCCTTTAATGAGAACCACTCCAGAGTATTTCACTATTAAAAATCACTGCAAGGCAGTGCCAGGGGAATATCCTGACGTTCTTTGAAACCCCCTTTCTGCTTGATGCAGGTGGAAGTGATAAGTTTGGCGTGGAACTGAAAAAACTCACCGGACTGTGTAAGAGGTCCAAGGCAACGGCAGACTATTATTAGGTCACAGGTGGGCATCTCGGACTACGAAATTACATTATAAGTTTGCATTCGGTCGAAATGTACGCCCAGGCAGACTTCGCACAGATTCCATTCTAACGGATTCCAAGTAAGCAGCTATTCTCGGAGGGTTCTCAAGGCTGTAGGTGAGAGAAGGGGAGGGACGAGAGGGAGAGTACGTACGAAGCAGTCAAATGTGCTCAAATGTGGCGCGATGCCAGCACTGATGGCGTACCCGTGAGAGATCAGGGCTGATGGTGTACCCGTGGGAGATCAGTACGAACTTCCCAGGCACATTGCACAGCCATACGGTTTTCGGGATCCTCGGACAAAAGGGGAGGGACACGCCGAGATGTCCGAAAGACAAGACGTGAGAGGCCCATGCTGATTGTCGCCGCTTGAGTGACGAGAGGTGACGAGAGAAGCGCTCAACGGTCTTGTTTGTGAAGATAAATTCGAACAGCGGCGCATCAATGTGCGGGAAACACCTCCGCCGAGTCCTAGTACAATACATGTTGTTTAACGGCGTTGTTTGGTGCAGTATAGATTGAGAACGAAAGAAATCATTCGCGTTCGGACCGCGGAGCTTCGGAAACCGTTGACGAGGCCATTGACATAACATCACGGCTATGTCCGGTGCGTGTTCCCAGCTCATTCTAACTATCAACTAACTGTTGCTTTTCAAAGCGAAAACCAAAATTATAGAGCCGAAACAGCGAGAATAGCTTCTGAGTCTGCCGCAGGGGTTTGCCCTTCTGCAGGCCGGAAAGAGCATGATTTTTTTTTTTTGCGCGACTGGGGATTTGGCCGCGGGAACGATTAATAAATGTGCTCGCTCTCTATCTTAGCCGGGCCCGAATTTGCAGTTTTCGAATCTTTTTCCCTGTTTTGCTTTTTATCTTTACAATGAGGCTGGTGGAATTACTCTACTGACATCTAGCACCTCAAATCCACCAACAACCTGCTCAGATGGCCAAGAGCGGTCAAAAATCCCCCGTCCAAGACTTATTGCCATAACGAGTCACTGTGCGAAGTATTTGTCATGAAATTCAAAACAATAATGAGAATTCAAGATTCCTGATGTTTTGTCATGAACCACATCATGAAATTCAAGATGCCTTTCATGATGCTCAGAAACCCATTTTTACAATAGTTGTTGAGCATATGAGTTCATGACAAAACGTCATGAATTTCATCATGCAAGACTGTCAAATTTTTGCTAAGTCCACTAGCCAGGTTGTTGAGTGCCATTATGTACTCAATATTCTACTCACACATCATCTACCCCTCCCTAATGTAAAGAGGGGTTGAAGAAGGTGGCTCAGGAATATCTGTAACGGGCTCAGTAGTCGGACCCCACTCGATGTAGCCACATATATGGTGTAACAAGGTAGAGTTAGTAAATCCATTGGATGTATGCACCTGGATCATTTGGTAGTGCCAGCCCGAGGTCATGGGTTCGACTCCGTCTGGAGGTTAGATATTTGTTTTACATTTTGGCTCCTTTTGCCCGCCAAAAATCATGATGTTATCGTTATGAATCCACAACAAAAGGTCATGAAAATAACGTCATGAATGTTCCCATAACCGTAATGAATTTCACGATGCACTTTCATGATGTTGCGTCGTGAATTTCAAGAGTGCATCATGAATTTCGTGACAATTCCTCGTGAACTTTCTAATGAATCGTCGTGAAAAACATGAGGAATTTCATGATACTTTGACTGCACAGTGAGTAGTGAGTAAGCAGCATCATGGTGCGAACTTCTTTTGGCATGATCACTCACGGCAAGGATTACCAAGATAGGGGTACCTCCGATCAAGTGACTACGAAACACAGTCAATTAAGTACAAGGTCAACTATTAGTCATTTTTTACCTTCACCACCATGCCCTCCAAAAGACCAAGATCACCGGAAGCGGCCCCCTCAAAAAAACAGCGCAAGAATGCCGATAGCCTGAGCATTAACATCACGCCCAGGCTGATACCAATGGCGAAGTTTCTAAATGCCCTCTACAATGTTGTCGGAGATGCCCCGCCGTGCCATCGAGTTCGGCCACCACCTCAAACTGCCCGCCACTATTTCAATCCCAAGGAAGTCATTCTGGACCAACCTCTGGATGAAAAGGGCTATTATAGACAGTGCCGTGTTGACGGAGTGTCATACACAGTGAGAATCATTCGCGCTCTTTTTTCTCGGGACGGGATATTTATCTGGACCACTTTGTAGGCCGGAGATGTGGTTTCAGTAGCCGCTGGCGAAGATTGGTAGTATCCCTAAGCGCAGAAGAGGGAAAAATGCCCCCAAAAAGTTAGCTAAAGACAAAGACTGGCAAGTCGGTTGGAGTAGTAGCTCGCCAGCTGTCTAATGGAGGGCTAGGTTCTGTCAAATCGCATATTTCACTCACAACAGTGAACTGGCATCGAACTCTCCAGGACGGCCCAAAACGGCACATGTCCAATGGTTTGAAAAAGGCACATACGTCCTTGAACTCGGGCATATCACATGCTAATTTTGCACTAGCTCCGTCAACTGCGCTAGCGGAGGCCGCCAGGGAGGACGAGCTCTGCTTTCTTTCTTCTTGTGATGAAATTCCAGTGGAGTCCATCATAGGAAAGCACGCAGTCCAGTTTCTAAGCCCAGATCAAGAGCCTGGCTCTGAGTGTGATGGACGCTTTTTTTGCAGGTGCGAAGCAAGCAGCCAGGAAAGAACATGTTTCCTTAATATTTCAGATTAACATATGAAGGCGCTTTCACATTCACGGATCAATTCAGCATTCAAAGACGCCGTGAACTGTTGAATGAAGCTCCGTCTCACAAGCCGTGCCCTTGCTGCGCACTCAAATCAAAACTTGAGGCTATGAATACTCCCAATTTTGATGTGCCGGATAGTGCGCTCTATCAAGGATGTCGTTATCACCTATGGGACTTCGTATACATGGAGAGAAGTCTGGGTAACTGCGTTGATCCCGAAGGTTGCTTTGAATTGAATCAAATTATTGGCATCACTCCCCAACGACAACAGCTTCGCATTCGTCGATTTCATCGCCACCCCCCGATGACCCGGTTCGACTTCTACTTGGATTGCCCTAGTCGTTACATAATTCCAATGCTTTTTTCACAGAGGCGGCTTTGTCCCAGCTCTCAGCTCGAGTCTAGGAGAGTGGAGGATGTGCGTGGGCTTTTCTATATCATCGAGACTGAGTCGATGGAAGAACGTGTAAATTGGACAAATTCTCACCCTGACCATTTTTACATGGATATCTTGCGTCAAACCCGTACAGGGGGGCATAGGATCTTTCAACCATCTTTTGCTGCACATTGCGCAGAAATCGAGCTAATCAACAAACGTCAAGCTCTATCTATGCTGGACCTGTGCTGCGGTACTACTTTTTTTATTCTCTCTGACACATAAACTCAATCGCAAGCCAGGGACTGGCGGACTCTCCCCAAGGTTTCAGTAAACACAAAGTTGTTCGACATTGCCTGTGCGGTCGACACCGATGAATCCGCAGTTGCATCATTCAAGTGCGCAACTCCTTTCCATTTGCTAGGAACTGGATACGGTATACGCAAGACTCCTTTTCTAACCACACATCTTAGCGCCAACCATCGCAACGCTGTCTGCGCTGACATCAACGAGTTTTTAAAGTTCTCCGCGAACCGAAAGTCTGGAAAATCACCCCAGTTCATGGAGAACGCAAATGGGGAAAGAATACCAAGTGCTTCGATACTTCGGCTTACAAACCTAGGAATCCTGTGCGCAGGCAAGTACCTTCGAGATGTCCCGGAGAAGAACTAAGTCAAACCCAGGAACTCCATGCGGAAGCTTCAGTCGCTGTAATACATTCAAAGTTTGTCCTCAGTCCTTGGCTCCCAAACTCAATTTATTAACGACCATAGCACGACGACGACGTCAGGTACGAGTTTGAAAAAGAGCCTGAGACCGCTTTCATCAGTTCCGATATAGGAACTTTCTACCCTTAACAATGTTGAGTTTCGCAGATACATTCCTGCCCGCTTATGTTTTCTCGGAAAACGTAGTGGGTACGATTGACCACTCTGTTGAGGACTATCTCACAGGCTTGCCAATCAAAAATGCTATGCTGAAAGCACTATGCCGTGGGCCCATGGATATAGGGTACCAAGTGAGAATTGGCATTGTCAATGCTGCCCAACTCGGTAGCCCGCAGAATAGATATCGGGTGGTAGTGTTGGCCGCAAGGCGTGGTCTCATCCTTCCAGACCTGCCACTCCCAACACATGCGGCCCAGAGACCACCCAATTACACGGTCTCAATGACAGAAGAAAGCCTCCCATGTGCTGTGCGGCCGAGTACTTCTCTATCCCCGCATCCTGGTGTCACCATTCAAGATGCCATTGGAGATATTGTTAGGTCGATCCTCGAGTTCGTCGTGGAAATCCGCAAGCGAAGGGTGATGCCAAAATACAGTAGCGTTCCGCTTTACTGTATTTCTCCAGCAGAGAAGTAGACTAGTAGCGTCAAGCTTTACTAGTTACTTGAGAATAGATTGTTGAATAGAAGTGTTTGCACACAAAAGTGGGTTGAATGTAAGATGATATTCAACGGAAGTATCTACGACTTTTTATACATGGTAGGGAGTCTCTGAGACAGGGATAAATGACATAGGAAACTAGGTAGGGTCTCAGGATAGGAATGATGAGGAGAGAATGGAATGTAGAGTCAAGGGATAAAAGATAGACATAGGAACAATATTCAAGACTCACGATCGTAGACTTGGAGCCGAGACATCCGTGCACCAAGATGTCTGTGATCCATGACATAGCCCCCCCAGTCTACGGTTGTGAGGATCAGAACTCAACAGTATGTTCAACTTCTGTTTCCATCCAGTCCAGCGCTAATTCCAACAGTGTATCTTCGTGGAATGCGAGCGCGGCGTGAAACTCGACAACTTTCTTGTATTTCTGTGTGTCAAGCACGGTGCACCAATTGCGAGGAGCCCCGTTCATGACTTCAGAAATAACATCAGAGTCGCTGAGCGTGTAGACCGAACTGAGCAATTCGCGTTTGCGAATGAAATAATCGGTGGGTTTTTCCTTTGCAAATCCGTGCTCTCGGAATTTCGCGCGCAGTGCCTTGGCCCGAGTCTTTTCAAGCCATTTGCTGGTAAGGAAGAAATTCGCAATCCCTCGACGCATGGTTCCCCAGTCTTGCCGAATTTCTTGCTGATATTTGTCGCCAAGACTGAAGTACCAGCTCTTTGCGGGACCCGTTAATGCCCGTGGAATGATAAGGCCTAGTTGTTTGAAGGCGCGTTTGCCTCCTTCTGCAAATAGATTGATTTCCTGAATCCATCGCAGCAGTTTGTCCGGATCCCCATCCCACTTTGGAATGTCTGCGTCTTTCAACCGGAGGTCAAAGTATCGGCTTTCATTGCTGTCGTCCTTCGATTTATTGTCGTCCTTCTTCGATGATTTCAAGTGCCGTGCGCGAGAATCTCTTTTATCCTCGTCACTGGAGTCACTGGAACTATCATCCGGGTCGCCTGGATCGCCCGCGGCGGTAGCAGGGACGATGACTGGGAGAGAAGTACTGGTAGTCATTGAATGCTGAGTCCGAAAGCCTTGGTTGCATTCGTTTTTAAGACAAGCCGACAACAATAATGTGACGGATGGCGCTGCTTATTGTCTAGGACTTAGAAACCGCTTGTACAGTTGAAGCTGTCATAACCCATAGCTCCCATAACCCATAATCTCCATTAACCCATACATTTTTGGGGGTTTTGACCGGTTTTTGGCTGGGATAAGCCATAAATCTGTCATATCCCATAGCTTTTTGGCTCTACCGAGGGCTATGGGTTATGACAGCTTTGACTGTATATCCCCGCAAACAATTTTATGCAACGAAACCCGAAAGACGGTGCTGCACAACGTAGGCATTGTGCAGCTCGAGAGTTTGTGATCCAGTGAAGGCTACGTTCTCGAGTGGCAAGTCGAAGAGTCAAGATGTTGTGAGATTGAAAACCGGCATAGCTAACTCGGAATCGGCGCTGGTTCACAAAAGAAAGATACTGGAGCTTTGGAGGATACGCCGTACATGCAGGAGAGAGATTCGACGCTTCACGGCGTAGGCATCGTGCAGCGTCAGTCGTGGGGAAGTGCATCGCCACAGAACCCTCTCAAGCTTGACCTAAGTATTTATTTTGGCTTGCGTCAACAGAACACGGTGACATTGGGATGGTAAACCAGGATAGAGAACAGAGTGCTATATTGATATTACAGTCAAAGCTGTCATAACCCATAGCCCTCGGTAGAGCCAAAAAGCTATGGGATATGACAGATTTATGGCTTATCCCAGCCAAAAACCGGTCAAAACCCCCAAAAATGTATGGGTTAATGGAGATTATGGGTTATGGGAGCTATGGGTTATGACAGCTTCAACTGTATAGGGTATACAGAGATAGAACTACGTAAATACGATAATATCACCATTCTTGGCCCTCGACTGGCGTCGTGGACAATATATTCCCACGCTGGTCTGCGCACATTGTGAGGTGTTCAACATGGCTGCATCGTAGTTTGGAGCTCATATACGGACTTCAAATCAGTCATGTCAGCCCGCAGAGCCATAATTTCGCGAACAATTTTCCAGATCTCTCCACAACCTTGTTTTATTCGGTGATTTCTCGCCATTTTGGCGTTTGTATTGAATTGAGGACCAAAATGAAAGTTTCGTCGCGGAATTGTTGTTGATTGACCTTTCATAGACTTCTATGTACTAACGGCGTGGGGGTCACCGCAGGTTACTGATGGTGACTTGTCACGTGCCTCTTTGCCCGCCAATTCTACCAGATGTACTAATCATGGTGACTTTGGCAAAATATATCCTCAATCTGATGAAGTAATTGAACGATTGAATGGATTGTGCTCACGATCGGAAGGATTGAAAGATTTGGTAGTTACTGTACAATCTGATTTTGTTTGGCTTTAATTGTAAAACTATTTAATTAGTTTGACAAACGGGTAGTTATTCTAATTTTTTATACACAAAACAATTTCCTGTCTATCATCTCTCGATGGTTATTTGGAATTCAAGAGACAGAACATGGCTTTATTTGACAGTGCTTGCACAGAGCAAGAATTTCCCACACATCGGCAATTGCCGCCTTCGTGCTGGCGGATACTCGGAGTCCTCGGACTCGGTTCTCCGATCACCAGAGAGTACAATCGTGTATTCCGGTGGTTACCTCGGCTAAGCTAAGCGGGGGTCACCAGGAAGGTAACCAGAGCGGGCTGGTTACCCTAAGTATACTCTATGAAGCTACGGGCCATGGCTGGCCCTGTCGCCGGAGTTTGCGTGGCCAGCGTCGGGTATATCACTTCAGTGAACGACTCACCCCCACTCAAAACCCCGTCGGCCGCCCTCCAACTATCCCATCTAAGCTTTTTCTGTTACCGTAGCATCTTCTGACCAAAGACTGTGGCTCTTTTTTGACGAGCTTGCCGAGTGGGAGGGAGTACTACTTACGGGGCTGCTGTCCAGGTCGGAAGCTGGCGCCACCCCCACCAAATGTGCATTATCTAATGTCTCTATGCTTGTTCAAGACTGCTGAGCAGGTTCCGTGCTGTTGGGGCGCGTGTCGCCACTGTCAGAAGTCTGAAAATCTGGCCAAGGTTGTAAAGCCGTGCCGTAGTACGGTTGCCAACGAGTCCACGCTTTGTTTTCGGCCGAAAGCTTTTCGACGCGACTTTTCTGGCGCCCTTTTGTATGCTTTCTACCTCCATAGGCCCTCTCCAGGACCCTTTTCGCGACGCCCATGACATCGAGGACCCCGCAAAAAGCACGCTACACATCCCAGAATGGCCAGGAAAGGTGTCGGTACGCCGCCTTTGCCAACAAGTCCATGCTTTGGGCTTCAAGTCGATCTGAAGTGCAAATTAACACGGTTTTGAGGAAGTTATCTACATGGCTGGCAGGTTGATGTGGTGTGTCCGGGATTGTTTGCGATAGAGGTCTGTATATCTGCGTTACTGTAACAGTGTAACTTTCGGAAACCACAACACAGTGTCATTGTAAAAGAGTCGTATCAGCGCGCTACAGTATATACCTAGTGTCCTATGTAGGCGGCAACCCTGGCAATAGAAGTTGCATGCGTTGACCGCGCCGAAAGAAGCTTAGAAGGCTGGCATTTTCGCCGTACCTTTGCCGTACCTAGTAGCGCCAGAAAGTAAGGCTGTAGGCACTGAACTGAACGAATTCAGCAGCGGTGATGGCGGAGGGGTGAAAGCAGAGGCGGAGAGTGGTAACGGCGGCGAGTTCTTTCTTGCTTGAACAAGGTGTGTAAGTGTATACAAGATTGGGACTCCTATTTATTGCGCACCTTTTATTGAATTCGTGGTGTGCGCCCGCCGCCACACTAGACCCTTCCCACAACACCCGCCTCCACTGGTTGCCAGCCAACATTTCTCCCAGCATTGAAGGAAAATTGAAAGAATAGTCTGAAACGAATATTTTCCTGTTGCAAATTAGCCCTGCGAGCCGGTCTTGACCATGGGCGTCGCGAAAAGGGTCCTGGAGAGAGCCTATGGAGGTAGAAAGCATACAAAAGGGCGCCAGAAAAGTCGCGTCGAAAAGCTTTCGGCCGAAAACAAAGCGTGGACTCGTTGGCAACCGTAGCCGTGTTGCGTGTTTCTAGTGTGTTTCTGCATGGTTTTTTGTCGCACTTGGTCACCAATAGAAGTAAAAGAGAAGGAGAAAATGTGTAGAAGGTATATGGGTGCTCTCGAGAGGACAATGGGGCGGGACGAGGGTTTCCAGAGTTTTTCGAATTAAATTAGTTTTTCGTGACATTCGGGATCAACGACAAGAAATTCCGGAACAGCTGTAAACGGAAATGGTTTAAAACCGTTTATAAACGTTTTCGGAGCGCAAAAATCTGGACCTGCAAAGACCATTCTCTCCACGTCAGTGTGAGTTGTTTTACTATTCATTTTGTTACCCTGTGCCTCCCTGTGCTTCAGGTGCTTGTTTCCGGGCCCCAGTACCTTCTCCGAAGCATCCAGAGTCGAATCTGTTCGAGTGCAGAGTTGACTTGATTTCCTTTCTGGGAAAAGACTTTCGTCGTTGAAGTAAATGTACCCCAATGGTAAGGAGAACAGATCGAAAACTCACTAATAAGATCGGGAAGTATTCCTGGTATGTATTCCTGGGTGAGATTGAGCCTACTTGACCTCGTATATTGCGCTAGAGGCTTGCTGATCGGCACCTACTAGCAAACTGTTTACAAACTGTTTTCACCCCCTCGCAAATTAAATGGAAACGGAAACGGTTATTACCGTTTATAAACGTTTTCAAACGGAAATGGTTGGAGCCTTACGTAATTATCAAAATCATGATATCCACCACAATATCTGTCACCGAATTTCTCTGGTAGGCTCGTGACCAGCCTGTCTACGTACTGCAACGATTTTTTACATTTGGAGGTGGTCGTTGTCGTGGACAGGCTGGTATTTCTCGGGCGCCGCCAAAGGGCGGGGCCGGAGTTTGAAATATTTTGATGGGAGCCTTATTCTACTCCTTCTCTGACAATAAAACTCATCTCAATACCGGGGATGCATTTCTATACTAATATTGCTACTGAGTAAGTACTTGTGTGAATATTTTCGAAACGCAGTGCGATGGGAAATGTTTGGTGCAACCTGCCTGAGTCACAAATGGTCACGCTGTGCCGGTCACTCGGCACCACTCAAGAAATTCAAACTCCTGCCCCGCCCTTTGGCGGCACCCGAGAAGTACCAGCCTGCCTATGGCAACGACCACACCCAAATATAAAAATCGTTGCACATCGTAGGCAGGCTGGTTACGAGCCTATTCCTCTGGCCCATTCCGCTATCCGGTCCGCCGTCCAATAGCCCAAAACCTCGTGCCTCGTCGTCGAATGAGCCTGGGGTTCCTGTAAGCTACTCGCAGAAACCAGCAGGGTGGGATCAAGTCCTTTTGAATATAAATTGTGATAGAAAGCGGAGGCAAGAGCATGATTGTCAAAGAAGCGCCGCTTGAGACTGGTGCTACTCGGATTCTACACAATATGGTTCCGGCATCAGCGAGAAAAACACTCTCACAGACCTTGGTTCACTCAGCGCATTCAAAATAGAAAGCTATTTATGTTTCACCTGTTGTGAGCTTTGGAGTAATCCATGAATACCGTCCGCCGCACAGGAGGCTCCTCAGTTGTTTGTATCAAAACCGGTGCCCGAAGTCAGCCCAGAAGCTTGAACGGATGACATGTTGGGCTTACTGTACTATTCCGACCAGTTGTTCACATAACGGGTAACAGCCGGCTGTGAACTGAACAATTTTGGTCTCCGTAACGCATAACAGCGACTTTTTCGGCCCAAAAAGGCAAGAAAATGTCAAAAATTTTGTTCCGGCATTTGCCGGAGCCCCATATATGGTAATTTTTGCTTGATTGCCGGCCGGTGAACAATGTTTCCAGTGAACAATTAGGCTAACGCGTAACACCCAGTGAACAACCGGTCGGAATAGTACAGTAATAGAGGGTTTGCGATGAGCCATTGGAGCCATTAAATGGCTAACCATTTCCCGATTAGGAACTCTGATGGCCCGACAGTTAATGTCAAATCCTATACTTGAAAGGAGGGCCAGGCCATCAGTCGCGTGACTTTTGACAGAAAATCACGGGGTCAATGTCGAGATGTTGAGATCGTACTAGACGTCGCGAGCGGAGCGAGCGCAGCGGGGTTTGGGGCGGCCAGCCCCAACAAGCTGTGTGACCGAACGGAGGGAGGTCGGCGAGCGCAGCGAGTCGGCCGTGCCGGAGGCAGGGAGCTAAAGCTTGTTCAAGTCAAATTACAGAAGGAGCCCATCACGTGACCTTACGTAAAGCCTTATAAACGGTAATTCTCACGTGGTTTCCCCGCTATTTTACTGTAGTATTTCGAAGTGTTCACTGGGTGTCACCTGTCACCTACAGTGACGGCAAAATCTGATGTCACCCCCCCAAAAAAGGAAATTTTCATCAAACCGCCTCTAATCTGCCCTTGCCATCGCCGTCTGGGGGCGACAAGGGCACAGATCCATTGACACGGCAAATACAGTTGCGGCAAAATCAATTTACTTACTAAATAAGGAAATTCACGTCAATTCGCTCCTTTTGCTCGTTTTTTTCGAGCGGTAAGTTGATAAGAATACTAAGAACTGCTAGTCTGTATTCCTGATGTAAAAAAACTGGCGTCTTTGTATTGGTTTCGCCGGGATAACCAGCAACTTTGTCTCATAAAGTGCAGCCAAAAACAGTGAGAAACATGACGAATCCGGTTGTTTTTTGGGCGTAGACCGGCTCAAATCCGGGAGTACAGGCGCTTGGTGCTATTTCAACGTGCTTGTGGTGGTTTTGTTGTGTGGTAGAGCGGATTTGATGAAAATTTCCTTATTTGGTAAGTAAATTGATTTTGCCGCAACTGTACACTGCCTGTGGAAGCAAGATTGAGAAAGATAGGTACATTCATTGAGGAGGACTGGGCCAAAGATGGTTGGAAAGTCTTGCCCAAAAAGTCTTAATTTTCGAGGTATCCTAAGATGGAAAAGGGATGCATGTGTTTTAAATCTATGTCTTGAATGCACTGCGAAAGATCCGACCACAGAAAACAGGGCACAGAAAAGAAAACCGAGTTGAGTTGATGAGAATTTCCTTTTTTGGGGGTGACATCAGATTTTGCCGCCACTGTACAATGTTCACTGGATAAGGTGTTCAGAGCACAGCAAATTGCCCTATATGGTAGGCCGGCGAATGCCGGCCCGGATTTTTTTTGACGTTTTTCGTCCATTTTTGGCGAAAAAACCCAAGTGTCACCGTCACCGCAACCAAAAGTGTTCAGTTCACAAGTCCCTGTCACCCGTCACCTGAACATTTGGTCGTAATACTACAGTACTTCTACTTGACTTCTACCCTCGCATTGCCCTCGCACGAAGCTAACAAGCTGTGGTAAAATATGCTGGCAGTGATACAGTTACGGCAAAATCAAATGTCCCTACCATAAAAGGAAATACAAATCAATCTCGACCTTTTGCCCAATCATACATAGCTTCAAGCAGATATCTGGTGATAGCAAGCATGAGGAGACATCTAGGACCTATCCAGACCCTTTGAACTTGTTATTTCACCCAGTAACGAGTGAGTATGGCTCGAGCCATCTGAATACAATCTGAGGCAAGAACGGCGGAAAAAGCCGCAATAAAGTCTGTTCAAGCGATGCAGTGCCATGTTTTATGCCACGCTATCGTTCTACATCCTCTGTTCGATCAAAAACCTCCAAGCGATGACGTCAATTGCCATATGAGGTAGGCACTGCCGGATCCATTGCGTCGACGGCTGGCGCGTCAGGGCGGGGCGACCTCGTGTTGCAGCCTATGCTCTTGATTGGACATCCCGTTGGCGGCCATGGTAATCATGAGCCGCTTGTGTGCAGGAGGGATGTAGCGGAAGGTATTGTAGGGCATGGTAGGCGAGAGAGACGTTCCAGGAGCAGTGACGAAAGGGCGAGTGTCGTTGGAGAGAGTGGAGCGGGCTGGCCGAATTAGGCAGGAGCTGTCAAAACCGTTGTGTGAACTTTTTTTCGGAGCGCTCCAGTGTTTTGTAGATACTGTCAATGTGTTTCTCCAAACGGGGTTGTCGGTGGCGCACTACCGCTTGGCGTGAGTGACACCGCTTGGCGTGAGTGACACGATCGTGGGGCGATCACGTGCCAGTGTGGTCATGAGGTTGGTTGGCCGAAATCGGCGCGGCGGAATCTCGGAGTGTCTAAATTGTTTCTCCGAGGGTGGGGGCTGCAGGATTCGAACCTGAGACCTTGGCAATGTGCGCGTGGTCAACCCCAGTGAGAATCCCAGCTAAGAAAATCGAGCCGGATCGAGGGAAAACGAGGAAACGAGGGAAATCGAGAGAGATCGAGGTGGGAACACCACATGACTGTGAGGGTGTCTGACACTTTCACTACACTTTCGTTGCTCGACGACAGCTTTGCTCAAGCTTTGCTCAAGCTTTGCTCGACGCCAAGGGTATTCTGATCCGCGAAATCCGGATATCACCTCGATTTTTTTTTTTCAGCAACTTTGGCAGACCCCTCCCCTCATGGTTGCCGTAATATTCCCATATGCGGCAGCTTCACGTAAGTTTTTCCCAACCGGCTAATTTGTTAGCTTTATCAAGTTTATGTATTTTCGGACTTAACATCAGCATTTGAAGCAAAGAACCTGTTGTTTTGCACATTTCCATGTATGTACTAACGGCGTGGGGGTCACCGCAGGACTCGTTGGCAACCGTACTACGGCACGGCTTTACAACCTTGGCCAGATTTTCAGACTTCTGACAGTGGCGACACGCGCCCCAACAGCACGGAACCTGCTCAGCAGTCTTGAACAAGCATAGAGACATTAGATAATGCACATTTGGTGGGGGTGGCGCCAGCTTCCGACCTGGACAGCAGCCCCGTAAGTAGTACTCCCTCCCACTCGGCAAGCTCGTCAAAAAAGAGCCACAGTCTTTGGTCAGAAGATGCTACGGTAACAGAAAAAGCTTAGATGGGATAGTTGGAGGGCGGCCGACGGGGTTTTGAGTGGGGGTGAGTCGTTCATTGAAGTGATATACCCGACGCTGGCCACGCAAACTCCGGCGACAGGGCCAGCCATGGCCCGTAGCTTCATAGAGTATACTTAGGGTAACCAGCCCGCTCTGGTTACCTTCCTGGTGACCCCCGCTTAGCTTAGCCGAGGTAACCACCGGAATACACGATTGTACTCTCTGGTGATCGGAGAACCGAGTCCGAGGACTCCGAGTATCCGCCAGCACGAAGGCGGCAATTGCCGATGTGTGGGAAATTCTTGCTCTGTGCAAGCACTGTCAAATAAAGCCATGTTCTGTCTCTTGAATTCCAAATAACCATCGAGAGATGATAGACAGGAAATTGTTTTGTGTATAAAAAATTAGAATAACTACCCGTTTGTCAAACTAATTAAATAGTTTTACAATTAAAGCCAAACAAAATCAGATTGTACAGTAACTACCAAATCTTTCAATCCTTCCGATCGTGAGCACAATCCATTCAATCGTTCAATTACTTCATCAGATTGAGGATATATTTTGCCAAAGTCACCATGATTAGTACATCTGGTAGAATTGGCGGGCAAAGAGGCACGTGACAAGTCACCATCAGTAACCTGCGGTGACCCCCACGCCGTTAGTACATAGAAGTCTATGAAAGGTCAATCAACAACAATTCCGCGACGAAACTTTCATTTTGGTCCTCAATTCAATACAAACGCCAAAATGGCGAGAAATCACCGAATAAAACAAGGTTGTGGAGAGATCTGGAAAATTGTTCGCGAAATTATGGCTCTGCGGGCTGACATGACTGATTTGAAGTCCGTATATGAGCTCCAAACTACGATGCAGCCATGTTGAACACCTCACAATGTGCGCAGACCAGCGTGGGAATATATTGTCCACGACGCCAGTCGAGGGCCAAGAATCAATACACATACGCACAGTAGCGCGACACGCATGGACATCCAGGGCAGCATATTTAATCTGTGCTTCAGATAAATCGCTTTCCCATGCGCTACTGACGCGTTCTGCGACGTTTTTATCAATTCGCTTTTGGAAGACCTTCGCACATAGATCACTGAGACCCATCTGCGCGGATGTGATCACGAGACGGTCTTTCGCCAAACGCGCAAGGTCAACGGCACCAACCAAAGGACGAGGAGAGCGGCAAGACTCTTCCAAATATTTGAGATCACCACTGGCAGCCCGTCCAACCTTGAGACTCCTTGAGAATGCGTGGATTCTTATCAGTTGGCGGGGCAACTTCCCAGCCGCAATCAGAGGGCCAATCTTTGGAACAAATTAAGTACTGTGCGTATGTGTATTGAAGCAACGCAAAATCGACCGTGACATTTCCGTTGCAATTTTCAAGGGCAACGGCCAGCATCGTGACCGTGACCGTTGCCTTGAGGTGCAACCTTTTGACCAATCTTTCACTGATTACGGGGCGATTCCGGCGCTTTTTACAGTGAAAAAGCATTCCTGCTTTAGCTGAAGAGCTGAAACCCGGAAATCTTGGGCAGAAATCAACATATTAATTGCTTCTAGGGTGCCTCCAAATTTCTTAATATTTTTCTGCAAAATGTCACGGTGGTTGAAAAGCAACGCAAGGCATCGTGACCGTGACCCGGAGGAAATTTCGCAACGCAACGGAGGTCATCGTGACCGTGACCGTTGCTTCCATACAGGGAGACACAGTACTACATATCGTGGTTAACGGGTAATGAATTTGACTCACCTGTAGAATATAGATGTGAGTTTGGTACGCTATCTGCACAGCTGCAGTTGCTCCACGACCGGTGACATACCCCCGCTCTGAAGTCTCCACATTCCACTCCAAGTCGAGGAAAACGACAAGTTTCTGAGTGAGATAGTCCTCCGGCAGATCCGTGAGAATACCGCGAAAGACTTCATCAATCAAAGCCGCAGATTTAAGTACAAGAGGGGTGATATCGCTGGGGATTTCCAGAGCAGATAAATGCCCGTATTTCTCGACTGAGACGACAGCGTCACGGAGAGAGGGAAAGGATCGCTCGAGAAACTCTTTGTCTGCCATATTATCCGTGTAAAAAATTTGAGGCTGATCGTGGCCATAGCGCTGGAGGGACTCGCGCATACGGATGAGAGCAAGCTCGAATTGCGAGTGCGCTTTAGTGGCCACAAGATTGCAAACTCTGATTTCACCCTTCTCGTTGGTAATCAGAAGTGCGACAAAAACTTGCTCGCCATTGATTTTAGCAATATGTTTTGCGAGCTAAGTATTGAATTGACGTAAGTACGATATACGATGAAACTGAAGACTCGGAAAAAAACCAACCTTGAAGCTATGATCAATAGCACATATCTATGCGGTGAGAAGCGATAGAGCTTGAACAAAATCCTGGCTGCGGGAGTAGATAAATTTGTCGTAGAGATCGCGAAGCCATTGTGAGCTGGGAACAAAGCCGTGGAATCCTGTAAGAGAAGTGTCTTCGAAGGATGGGAAACGGGGGAAGTTCTTTTCGCAAAATTCGTAGATCTCCTTTCCGGCTGCGAGTGCGGCCAGATATTGGACGTGAAGTTTATCGTAGTTTTCCAGATGGCGAACGCGGAGAGCATCATCGAACTGTTTCGGGCCCATACCACTTTGGAAACATGACCGCATGAACATAAAAACGCTCTCCGAGATTGCGCTTTGTGAGGTGAGCATTGCAGGGAAAGAAGCAGATAAAGCACGGGGAAGATTGCGGAGGATTCGAGAATCCCGGAATGTAACAGTGCGCTTGCTTGACGCAGGTTGGGCAGCGTTAACGATACCCAATGATCCAAAAGGTTCGGTCAAGGTCGACACAACGACGAGGTCGCGCAAGCGAGCCGCTGCGATATCAGATAATATTTGCGGAGTGTACTCAACCGCCCACTGGAACGCGCTTTGGTACATACATACTGTAAATAAGTAGTACGATTTAATTTGCACGGAGCTTTGAGATTCAGTGCTACGTAGTAGCAACCGGGCAGGGCAAGCCCAAAAAAACTGTTGTTGATATGTACCCCAGCGAGCTTGAGCCTGCAAATTTCGGACCTCCTGGAGCAGTTTGCAGACTCGGGAGTCGGCCTCCAGACTGACGGGAGAGGCGCCGTCGCCTCGCCCTTTGGGCTTTGGCACCGAAATGATGAGCGAGAGAAGCGAGAAAACATTTGATATGCGGCCTCATTCTACCCGAATTCTACGTTGATTCTACGCGAGATTCTCAGAGAGAATTGTTCCAGATTGTTCGCAACGGACTCAGACTTCCATTTCGTTTCTTGTTTACACCTGTGTGCCTCCGAGTCGCCGTATGGCTCCACTCTGACCTCAAATTGGGCTATTAATATTTTCGGCATTTTGCTCCACCAGTAAATTAACGATCGGCACAATTTTCGGGAAACATTTTTTTGAACCCTGAGAGCGTGGGAATTTTGAATTTTACATGTAGTTCCCTGGGCCCGCTTTGGAAAAATCGGTCATTCCGAGGCTTTTCTGGGTGCCGAAAACGCGTTTTCCCGGCCGAGGGATTTCCCCTTGGAGCAGGGAAAACAATGACCCACCGTGGGAATCTCGACCGTTTTGCCGTCACCCACGGAATGGAGAAGTTCCCCAATGTAGGAGCTTGTTTCTCCTGAATTGTTGAGCGTAGCGAAGTAACGAGAGCATCACGAGAGCCGAGATCTTTATGAGCAGCAGCGAGAGCGATTTCGAGAGAAGAGATGCGAGAGGTATTCAAGTCGAGGGTGATTTGTAGGTTGTTTAGCGAAGACGCGTGAGTCTTTGTAGTCGTGCTAAGAGTGTTTTCGAGGCGCTTCACTCGTTTACGGCGCCGGGTTAGTTCCTCCCGACAACTAGTATCTGCTTTACGCTTGAGAGACGTCAGAGAGCGGTTGGTAGCAGAAAGAGCATCTGTTTTGGTTCCGAGAACAGTATTTTCATTGGCAAGATGGTGGAAGTCAGAACGGAGCTGTTGCAGATCAGCCGAGAGCTGGGAGATCGTCGCTTGATGGATTTGTGCATCCTTTTCGGCCAGCTGCGTCCGCAGATTCGCCTTCTTCTTCGGCCGATTTGTAGTATCTTCCATGGGAACGGCATCCTGAATCGGGTCAACGTTTTCCACGTCTTCGGCGGACGGGGCGGTGTGAGGATCAGTGCGGTCATTGATACGTTGTTTAGCCGCCTTTTGACGTCTGGAGGGTGGGGGCATTGTGCAGGAACATCAAAGCAAGAGCAGCGAAGCAGGAAACGTTGACAGAGCGCAGTATGAGAGTGCAGCCGATGAGGAGAGACGCGTCGCACAGAAAGATCACAAGTGTGACATCTGTGACCTCACGCGTTTCGAGGGTTGCCAGTATAAAATCGATCGTTTATTCAAAACACACGGTAACCTTTCAACTTTGCGGAGAAAAATACTTCTGTAATGAGCATCCTCAGAGGTTATCCCTTAGATTTATAAAATTCCTTTGCATTTCCCTTGAAGTGGTGTAGGGTTGAAAAAATGCAGCAGGTTTGACATGGAATTTGAGGGAGGGTGTACCAAAAGGGATAACTTTTATTTTTATGCCTCTTACGAAGATATTTTCTCAGTGGTACTAAGAGAAACAGTCTGTTTTTCAGGCCCTGAAACCTTTACAAAGTTGGAACCAAGCACCTCTGCGAACCAAACAAATACAAAGCTGCCGTTTTCGGTAAGGGCGATGCCCGTCATCACTCCAAGTGATAAAACGAAGGCTTTGTTGGGCCCGAGTATCATTTCTACGCGCTCGCCGACGTGTCAATGCCGGAAGTTCTCGAAATAGGTCGGTTTTTCGACCTGAGATCTTGTTGATTTCCCCTGATTTGGCGCAAAGCTTTACACGCAGATTCTCGTCAAAACTATCGGCAATCTGTCGGTCAAAGTTATCCGCACCCCGGCAGGCCTAGTCTGCGATCCCCCATGCTTTATTCGAGCCTTCGGCCAGCCCTCGCCGCCCAAATGTTGATTTCTCATCCGAATCCGGGCAGGGTTGGCGCGATTTTGGGGCATATTTTATCCGAATTGAAAATTTCCCTGGCAGGCCTCATAGTTGATTGCCAGGGGTCCTGCTATGCTAAGTAGTACTTTAACTTACTAATTAGGGCCTGATCGGGTGCATCAGAGTCCGGGTCAATTTTCGGATCCAGAGGTTTCCCACCAAACTCGTCCCTAAATTCCCATAGGAGGTTGATAGGAGGACAATTATATGATCCAAAAGGTATTTTCCATCCAAAGAGTGGTGGAATATCAAGAGAGCAAAGAAATTTGAACATTCGGAAATTGTGATCGGAATATTCTGGTTCAACTACAGAATGCATACAGTGCCGGACAACCAAAGTCGACAATGATGATTGGCGAAGAACGCGAAGTTTCGGCATAAATCTGACTTCAGAATCAGACTCAGCACCCTCGAAAACGTCCAAAAAACCACCTCCGAAGTTTTTCCCACGACATTTTAGCTGCGGCCAAATTTTTGAGCCAAAAAAACAAAATTGTTACCTCTCCGAGCCTCGGGGAACAAAAATTAGCTAACTACTATGCCTTCAGCCCCATTTGTGCTCTAACCAACCATGCCGCCGTCGTCGCCCTCGCCGCCCTTGCCGCTCATGAATACGGGCCAAGAATGTTTGATGCGGGCCCAACCGTCGCTTCCGGTGCTTGATGAAACATCTCCGACTCCTTCTGAATCTGAACCTCTCGGCAGGCGGATTTACACCATGCCTCATACTACTTCCATCAAGTCAGCCATGGATCAACTTTGTCTTGTCGCAAAAATCGAAAGTCCGATATAACCGATTATAACCGATTATAGCAGTTATAGGGCGATTATAGGCGGGTTATACCTAGTTATAACCGGCTATATGTCGGGAGGACCCTTATTGCCTATTATAACTACCTTACAAGCTGCAACACCCAACAATTGTTTCCTCGACCCCCGAAATCCCAATAGAATTCAATTTTCCGCCCGCAGGAACCAATCTCCATCTACAACATCACTGAGATAATATGTACTGTGTTCGTTTCGACAGCCGAAAGCGTTAATCATGTGTGCTCCTCGTACAAAATACCTCGGCAAGATGAACATCGTACGGTCATTCTCCAGCAGCCGACAATTTTCCCACAGAGTATTCGGTTTCCAGCGGGAAGCTTTGACTGATCGCACCAGAGCAATGTCCTCTCCGAAAGAGGTACAGTATCTGCGCGAAGGAAAGGGAATTTTGGTCCATGTTAACGTTAACGAAGTCAAACCGCTTCTCGTGGTTCACTTGAAAGTCCGGGTTGCATCGGAGAACGTCGCATTTGCCCGTGAAATCCTCGAGGGATGTGAAGTCAATATAGATACACTTATATGGTCGGATCTGGCAAATATGTGAGCCAATTCCGGGCATGTATGTACAAGAGTGAACTTGAACCAACACACCTTTATCGAATCCATACCATCATCCCGTAAATTCTCGTCCGTAAAGGTGTTGCGAAGGAACCGGCGTAAGTTGGCGTCGAAAGCATCTCTTGTTTTAGTGTCAATCCAGTGAATGCCATTCATGGCGCACTTGGAATCAAGCAGCTTGCCCCCCGACCCGAGTCGCCAATGTGGCGCATCACCCTCGGGAGAAGGCGCCTCGGCAGCCGGGACACTCTCGGGAGGCACGGCTGCGTGTTCTGCCACCGTTTCTATTCGTTCTTGTTCTTCCTTGTCGTATTCATCTAATGTCATGCGAATACGAGCCATCGCTTCTTTGGTGGCGTCCATTCGCGCTACCTTATATTATTATCAGTGTACTGGGAGCGCACCAAAATTTTAAATCAACAACTTACTTGCAAGTCATTATTCCGATGATTTCCGAGCGCAACAGCCTCCCGAGTTTCTTGGTGGTAGCCTTCGTTGACACGGGTACAGTACACCTTGGGGACTCCCTTGTCCCTGATGGCTTCAGACGTGTGGCGGCATTGATGTTGCTTGGGAAAGTCGAAACTGTAACCGTATTTCTCCGTTATTTTCTTGAAAGAATTCAAACGCTATATCGACGAAAAATAAATAGAAATTGCACACCATGCACCACTTCCCATATTCCGTCTGATACTTCTCCTTCCGCTCGATTTGCTCATCGGTTATGCAATTTAGATCCAGCATCATACGATAACGGATGTGAGCGCGTATGGCATGCACCCATGGCGAACCCTTCGGAAGTAGCTGTACAATGCACGGGAGAATACACTAAAAAAACTCGTTTGAATTGTTAGGAAAATCACTGAGCATAAATGAAGCATACCTTCTCGATATCCAGATAGCTTTGACCGTCATTGAGATCTTTTGTTGTGACATTTTCAAAATGCTTCAAGCCCGGCCAGCGGTTGACCTTGTGCATGCTGTAATCAATATGAACATTTGAGTATTTGAGTTGTTCGAACTAGAAGAACATTTACTTCACCGTCAACAAACCCTTAGTTCCCAGGTTTGCAAGCACTTCTTGACACTTCGGCCACAGATGTTTGCCAAATTTACCACTCTCGTTGGGGTGGAGGTTGTCCGGTGACGTGCTTTTGCAGGGATCAGAGTTGGGCAGAGACCAAAAGGCATTCTACGAAGACGATGACAAAGTACAGATTTAAGCAAATCTGAAACTCACCTCAGTGTCGTGAAGCCCGTATTGTTGAAGGAGGGCTTGTTTGTTGGTTTTATTCAATGCCTGTGCTTCCTCGTAAATGTCTCTCATGTCTTCGCCGGTACGCGGAGGGAAATTCGGCCTGTTTGCATCAATATCATGTAGCTGATCGGAACGAAATAGGCAGCATGAGCACGGAAAGTGTGCCATTGGTCCCCTCGTAGCTGTGAACATATCGGCTTCTTTACCATCCAGCGACGCGATCGGAATGGCGGGGAAAAGGACTCGACGGATTTTATCTCCACAAGTGACACATTCCCCATGAAGCCCACGCTGGCGAAGTGAATCAACAAAAATGACGCGCAGAACACGATGGTAGACATCGCGCTTGAATTTCGCAAAGTCGATCTTTTCTTGAGCAGTGCGCGTATCTGGATCGCGATGATCTTTGACCTGAGGGAAAATATACTCAGTTGACGACAAGGATGTTTGTTTGAGACGGATACCTGTACCATACAGTATTTTGACGCTCCTTTACACACCAAAAATGATTTTGAGATTTGAGTTTCATGTTTTGTTCTTACGCCACATCTGAGTACACAGACCTTTTCTAAGTACCCCACTGAGTGTCCAACAATATTTTCGAGGATTTAGATGAAGAGAGGGTGTCTATGTTCACAGATTTGTAGTGTGTAAACGACCGATTGATGAAAGTTGCCAAAATTGATGGCACTGATGTCTCACTTTTCGCCAGCTCCCGACCATCTATGGCCAAAACTCGTGCTCAGACATCTAAATGGGGCCTAAATAACTCATATTGAGTATACAGTTACATGCTTTGCCCAATTTTCCCCGAATGCGGCCAATAATCAAAGTGTGTAAAGGAATGTCGCTGTGTAAAGCAGCGTCAAAATACTGTAGATCCGACGAAAATGCTGCCCCCATTCCCCGAACCATTCCTGATTTGGGAAGGAAGAAATAAGGGACGAAGTAGAATGGGGTACATATTGGTACGAGAAGTCACTCGGCCCTCGTCGAGCCAGATCAGCATCGCTGCAAGACAGTGGTGCAGTCCGGGAATGTGCGGCAATTTGGACTGCAAAATAGAATGATGAAGCTGCTGCGCAATACAAAAGTTTGCGCACTGTTCATCGCGCAGGCGTTGGCGATTGCCATCAACCACCAGATACTTTCGACAGGGATACCAAACAATATCGTTCGCAAGAGAAGGATCTGTGGCCAACTCCAGAATCCACTCCCAGGGATCACGATAATAAAATTCGAAATGGCGAACTTCCCCTTCAAATGTTTCATCGAACTCGTATCTCTTAACAAAAAGTGAGCGTTGTTTACGAGGAAATAAATATTAGACTAGCCTCGACGACATATTGCCGGGCCTTCTCGAGATATATCTGTAGCTCGTCCGGGGTTTTGATTGTGATGTCAGTGCCGCGCGGGTTCCATGAGCCGTGAATGCCTTTCAATTGTTTTTTGATATTGTCTGGCGAGTTTTGGTACATTGTCTCGGCCCATTCAAAATCCGCCCGGTTTTGGAATGGCGCCCACGGACGGCGACTCCGTGGTACAATTGACTGCTGAGGCCGTGGTGCTGCAGTTGGTTGGGTGGGTGTTGCGGCGTCCAGTGAAATGATTTTGCTCTCGAGACCACTATGAGGGTGATATTGGATTTCAATGTACATCCTGCCTGTGTTTCGGGCAGGCTCAGGCTCGGGCGATGGTGCTGGTGATGAAGCCGGCGAGGGTAGAGAAGGAGGATCGACTTCCATCGGCAAATCTGGCGATGTGCGCCGAAAATTTATCCCTGTCGCAAATTAAGTTGCCGTCGCGAACTTGGTACACCGCAGCAAATTGTGACACACACCCATTGCTTGAGCCCGCCCTCCCTCTAATGCAGAGTGGTCAGGAGCATTCTGTGCACGTCTCCTGACTCGTTTCAGCCGTTGAAAGCGTGCTCGCTGCTTTGCCGCACATGCCGGCTCATGTAGCCAGAGTCCGTGTTTCAGTTTCTTACCAAAGGTCGAGCATTGATACTTGCTGGTAGATTTGCGTGTAGCTTGGGGAGCCATGAGGCAGTAGTGGAAGGCGAGAGATACCTGCGCATGTATTGTTGCGTGACCGTGTTGTGGAGCTCCACAGAATGATGTCACTCGAAAATTTCGACATCTCTCGAAGAACTTCTTTCTCTTCTACTTCTCCCACCAATAGCATGGCGAAGGCATTCCGCAAACGCGCGAGAACTTCCACTACACAGAACCCTCGCAACAAGCGCATCAGACGCGACAATGACGATCCCCAGAACGAGGACCAAGAAAACGACCCACCGCAAGAGGATTCCGACGACCCGCCCCCAGAGTTGCGCAAGGGAATGACACAAGCTGAGTTGTATAAGGTACGCACTTTGGGTTTCTCCATTTGAGGTGATCTCACCCTGGTTCAGGCAGCTAGATTACTTCAAGCGAAGGTCAACGAGGCGGACCGAGCGCGTCAAGAGGAAGGGCGGGACGCACTCGCAAATGTCACAAACCAACCGGGTCCCACTGAGGAAGATATTGAAGCAGCGAACGATGTGCGTTACATCCAAGCCCGTGGAAAGCAATTCGTGGCTACGATGCTGCTCTGGATGCCATACAATGACCTCGACGCAGTATTTGAGGCAGAAGAGGATCCGGAATATAATCCGCTCGAGCGCTTTGGGAGCAGGAAGCAATTTCGTGTCCAAGGTGCGTTGCGGGACGTGCACGATTTCATTCCGGAACAGTACCGCGGCGACGAGGAATGGTCGGGCTGGGTACAACAAACGGTGAGTATTGTAATATTCTCGCGATAAAACACTGACGAGTATATCCCTAGTTTCAGTCTGCTATGAAGAGTCAGCTGTCGCTCACAGCAAACCGGCTGCGGGGACTTCCCGACATCTTCGATTGTATGGTTGCGGCCAAAACTTCATGACCAGTCCCAATTTTGCTCAAAATCCTTCGGGATTCGAGATTTAGCAGGAACTAGGGTATGGTTTATAGGTGAAATTTTTGTTTCAGAGAAATCGGAGGTACTCCTAACTTAGGGTTACAAAACGCGAAATTTGAACAGCGAAAAACCAAAATTGTGTGTACTAAACTCGCGAGTTTGAGGCAGGTAATCAAGTCTTTCTCTGCCATTCTGCCTCTGCAACCCCGGACTCCTTCTTCCGGACCCCACAGTGAAAGTGAAATATCCTTACCAAGAAATCGGCAATGGCCAGGCGACATTGATGCTGTTGCACAGCCACCGGTCCGAGTGATCCGCAATCAAAAGCGCGAAATTGCCGTGCAAAACACGGAAAACCGATTTTTCGAAGTTTTGCTCCAGTACGTTTGTAGATTACCTTATTGCAATGCTATTTACACAATCCCAGGATGTCTCAATGAAAACTGACGTGACAGTATCAATTACCAAATTGGGACTGCGACTTGTCACGAAGTTCGGTCCACAACCATACAACTATGCAACTGTCGTCGTCTGAAAGTCGGGAAGAATTTTGTAGTCTCATTGGTTTGAAGAAAAATAAAAAGGGAGAGCCGTACTATGACACCGTCGACGTTCCGATCCTCTACGCAGAGTACAACGCCGACTCTCCAGAGCTCGATTTGGACAGGTTTTTATTGGCGGAGGGTCTGTTTTTGGTGAGTTATCTGTCCTTTGTGTGAGTCGGCTCATAAACAGCACACAGATTCACGCAGCTATTACCAAAGGACCGAAAGCCGCCAGATTGATGAAGAGCAAGAAACCAGCGCAAAAATGTCAGAGCGTCGAGGATTTGTGGGGCTTGCGGAAGACGACCCCGGGGATGATCGCGGGTGCTGCAGTATGGGTGCGTGAAGTTTGATTGATGTTTCTCGACGTATGAGCTGAGAAACTTCAGTTGCGATGGGTCCTGTCGCCCGACGAGTGCTTCACGCCCGTGGGCGACGTCACGGGGATCAAATGGCTCGAAGATTTCGAATTTTATTTGGAGTATCTGATCAGTGGCTTGCGCGACAAGAAAGATTGTGTCGTCAACCTCTTCCGTGAGTGGGACAAGAAATTCTACCCCAACTCCGAAGACAGCACTGCGCGGGCGGGCGACAACGTCACGGAGGAGGCGGCGGGTATGAGAAACACTTTAATGGAGGCTCTTGATGCGAGACCAACGGCGGGGGATGACGAGGATCCCGAATAAATGTACTTATATTCGCGCATGGAAATCAATCAATAATGAATATTGGCACGTACTGACACGAGTGTATCTACTGAGTACATGGCCCGCTACTAGCCACCCTTCGCGTGAGATTTCTGTATCGAACCGGATGTTCACGAAGTCGTACACCAGGATCCACTGTTTCGCGGATCATGCGGGAAATGGTGTTGTCGCGGGAGATGCGTGGACGTTGGTGATCAGGATCGCACCGAGTGGGTGACCCTCCCTTGGGAGACGAGACCCCCAGGACCCGCCGGCGTTTTTTGTGTGGTTTGGAAGGAGAGAGGGTCGTGGGGGTACTGGGATCAGAATGGCGACGCTCTAAATGCGATTAGTTCCATTCAAGCGAATAAGGCCAACACATACTGCGCAATTCCTTCTCCACAGCATTTACCCTGTTTTCCAGCTCTCGGATGCAACGACCTATCGCGTCGGAACCGACTGAATTGAAGGAAATCGCGGCCAGGGGACGTCGAGCGGGTGACGGTGAACTCTCGGGTTCAAACGACGGGGATTGGGCAAGCTTAGAGCGTATGGCTTCTCGCTCAGGCTCGGAGTCGGGAACATATGAGGTGGATGAGTGAGAACGACGCAGTTGCATGGTCAGATGGGATGAATCGCCAGTGTAGAGAGGCTTTGGGCCATTTTGGGAAAGCCCCACACAGTGACGTCACCACGGGAATATGAGGCCGCAGGCCGTGACAGCGTGACTCCGCAGCTCTTTCCTCTCAACCACCACCATCGACCGCTCGAGGACATACAACGGCGTCGATGGGCCAAATGTGCGGTGAAAACTTCCCCGGGCCAACACGGTAATAAGGAGCTATAACCTCTATAATGACTTATAACGATCTCTAAAAATTATAGGACTTATAAGTCTAATCAGGCTTTAGTCTCGTACGCACGACCCTCATGACATCCCAATTTGGGAGCCCCCTACTCCGCGGCTGGTTCCAGCCCAGACCCTCATGACAGGGCTCCCAAATTGGGATGTCATGAGGGTCGTGCGTACGAGACTAATGCAATAGATATCCTATCAATGGGTTGTGATCAGTCATAATTGCTTGTATTGGCTTATAAGCCTTACCAAGAATTCACGGCTTGGAAGTTCCACACAGATGAGCTACTTATAAATTCATTTTTCAGTAAATATTCTAGTTTCAACCAAAAAGGAAGCTGAGGTCGTAGTTTTCGGGGTGGTTTACCCCTTGGTTCGAAGTTTTGACCCCAGTTCAACTTCCCACCCGAAGTTTTCCAAAACTGGCAATTGAAGCGGAAGTTGAACTTGTAGTTGAAGTTAAACTTGAATGAAGTTTGGCATCAATCATATGAAGATTTACTTGATTCTCAATTAGACTGCTGTGAGGTCAGATATAGCCAGAGGTTTGAATCATCCTTCCACGTAGTTTGAGCAGCGTTGAATCAATCAGTCATCATGCCGCCGCTCGGCAGCTGCAACTCTCTTGATCCGCTTGATATCATGATCGCTTTCTGAACAACATTGAGAAGTTGTTTGTTGATCATGTATCCGCCTTTGCTGGCTGTAGGTTCTTTCCTATGTCCTCACCCTCCCTTTCCGGTTCATCCCGAGTAGATTCCAGCCAAATAAACAAGAATGTACATATCTCGTCGAACCAGAGGATTGAAGTCGTTGAGTCGGTCGATTGAGCGACAACTCTCCAAGAACTTGAAGAAAATCCCGGTCTTGATCGGTGACTTGCAGATCAATTGCAGATATTACCAGAGTGGTAGAGTTCGCATCAGAAACACCCCAGAAATGGTATTGTTGCAAGAGGCTCGACAAATCTACCACTACAGAAGCTACCGGGAACAAGAGACGCGTATGAACAGGAGAACAAGAGCTCGCGTCTCCGTGGTGTGCTGTTGTTTGCAGTGATGGAGCCGAGTTGCCGCAGTTGACGTGAGAGATTGTACAAAGATCTCGAAAACCATTCGCTGTGGCTTACCGCCAGCGTTCCGAACTCTATTGACATAAGAAATTCATTTCTTGAGTGTCTTAGCATCATATCTATGTACTAACGGCGTGGGGGTCACCGCAGGTTACTGATGGTGACTTGTCACGTGCCTCTTTGCCCGCCAATTCTACCAGATGTACTAATCATGGTGACTTTGGCAAAATATATCCTCAATCTGATGAAGTAATCGAACGATTGAATGGATTGTGCTCACGATCGGAAGGATTGAAAGATTTGGTAGTTACTGTACAATCTGATAGCTGAAGTTTTGTTTGGCTTTAATTGTAAAACTATTTAATTAGTTTGATAAATGGGTAGTTAAGTATTCTAATTTTTTATACACAAAACAATTTCCTGTCTATCATCTCTCGATGGTTATTTGGAATTCAAGAGACAGAACATGGCTTTATTTGACAGTGCTTGCACAGAATTCTCCTAGCAAGAATTTCCCACACATCGGCAATTGCCGCCTTCGTGCTGGCAGTGTGCTGGCGGATACTCGGAGTCCTCGGACTCGGTTCTCCGATCACCAGAGAGTACAATCGTGTATTCCGGTGGTTACCTCGGCTAAGCTAAGCGGGGGTCACCAGCAAGGTAACCAGAGCGGGCTGGTTACCCTAAGTATACTCTATGTACCTGCACTGTGCAAACCTGATATTTCTGAATGTCAGCAACCTGTCTTCTGGACCAAACAACAGCATATACACTGATAGCCGAGGCTGCCGAGAGGCTCGAGGGTGGTCAAACCGGTATGAACGAGAATCGAAAACGAGAACTCGGCTAAGTGATACATATCAGCCGGCTTGCGGGGCCATCAAACCGATCAAAACACTTGGTCAAAGACGAAAATGATGGTGCCGGCGGCTTTAGTGATCGCGAAAAGGTGTCATAATAGGATGAAAGTACTTAAGAAACAGTCCTAGTTTCCACTTTGGTTGAATGGAATTGACCCTGATTTGAGCTCACAGCAGCCGCTCAAAGTTGGCTATTTTCACACAAAATAGCTGAAAATGCAGAGAAAATAGCTAAAAGGACCAACTTCAAGCAGCCGTTGTGAGCTCAAATGAGGTTCAATTCCAGTCAATCAAAGTGATAACTAGCATTGTTTTTCAAGTACTCTCATCCTGTTATGATACTTTTTTGCTGAGGATACATTGAGCTTTTCCAGATATGGCAATAATCAGAAACTGTCCTGTTATTGATGCATCGTCAGGGCATAATAGATAGCTGAGTATTCTAAGTGGTACAGTAGTATCATATATTTATCTCTACATCTTATCTCAGGTCATTCGGTGAAGTATACAGCAAGATTTTGGCCAAAAAGCCACGGCAATTTCTATTTGCCACCACTGTATCATCTAGTCACATCCACAAAATCCGTGTCTTGTGGCCCTCATTCTGCTAAGACTGAAGCAAAAAATGTTGGAATTCTGAGGCTGTGACGCGCCGCCTCGCGAACCTTCCAGAATATTCCGTTCGACTCACTTTAACAGAACCTAGTAGAATTAGCTAGAATACCTACTGTAGTATAAATACAAGCCTGAATCTACAGTGTAGGGCATCTGTTTGCCCTAACACACATTCTATCTAACCGTAGTGTGATTGCAAACCTATTCATTGTATTTGATCTCGGCCCCTTGCCGGCAAAAATCCAACAAAAAAAATTCCATGGGCATCTTCAATGCAGTTCAAGCATTTATTTGCTTCTCGATTGTTTGCCTTGACACAGCGACGCATAGAGAATCACCAAATCAATTGCATCAGCAAAGAACTTCCTATTTCGGACAGTAGCGTTGGTGTTGCCAAATCCGGATTTGGTTGTCGGCAACTCTAGTTGAAGGGTATAAATTGTATTTTTTAGACGAGAGCTGATAAGATGTAGACTAATATCTAACCCAAGTAGCCACAAAGTAAAGCAACAATCAACAGGGGACGACTTGCCTCCACAAGACCGTGAGTCCGTGACATGTTTGAAGTCTTTGCCGTGATGGCAGTGGAAGCCGGCCGTAAATTTTGCCGATTTTTCGTTTTCGTTTCTGGTTGGGCTGCCGACAGGGATCACGAGCGGCCTCCCAGCCGTTCTATATACGTTTTCGTTTTCGTTTCTTGTATATACTCTGGTCAAACCAATCTGACGGTGACAGTAGTGGCCAGAGTTGGACCTGAAGCACTGAAATGCCAGAATAAGACTGTAGAACAGTGTACATAGCATATATTTGCTGTATACAAACAACACTTAGAACCGAGTTCCAAAATTTTGCATGAAAGTTTTTTTTTCAGGCTGAGGGGACCCCCCCTCCCCTACATCTATATAAGGAAATTCCTTATCTCGGAAGGCCCTTGCTCGACGCTGCATGCAATGCCGTCTGCTCGACGCCGTCGACGGATTGCGTCATCGCTGCGGAAATCAAAATGCAAGTCGTACGATTTTGACTTCGCCCTTTTTCTCCTCCCACCACCATCCTCCCCCCGCCAGCACGCTCCCTCCCCCAGACGCGTCTCCCGCATCCCGCCTCCGTCGATCCGCTCTCATAGCTGCACTTTTCTACTCCTTGTCATCGTGCCCGAGCCGTCGTCCGCTGTCCGCCAACTCACCACCTGAGGCCCCGTTTGACCGCCGCGAGGTACGATATTTTCGATATCTATCCTTCTCTCACACACCTCAACCCAATGTCTTCAGGTTCCGAGTCCTTAAGTCTATGTGTCAAGATCTCATCTTTCGGTAGTGTCGTTCTCTTGCCGATGCTCACGTCCTCAAGCCCTCTTTCAGCGAGCATCCACTGGGACGGCGGGCGCAGATATCTCCTAAGTTGTACGTCTCTATGCTACCTTGGCTACGTCTTCTGATTTCCTGTAGTATCCACGACTCTGCTAGATTATCCTAGGTATGTGGCTTATTTTGTTTTGTCTGCGTCGCTAAGCACTCCTTTTCGACAGCAGATTTCACTACCTCCCGACTCTCGTACCCTTTCGCTGTCGCAACCTCGTCACCTCAGTCTGCACCAGAATAAATTCGACATCCGCACGGCAAGTAGCGTATTCACGGGCGTCGGAGGCGTCATGGAAGGGTTGGCACGAGGGCAAGGACTTGAAGGATGGGGGCGGCGCGCACGGGGGATTGCGATGGGGAAGGGATCATGGCGGGGAAGGGGAAGGGATCGCGCAGAACGAGGTCGACGCCAGTGAGGGAGCCTAGGATAGCGACGTGGGCGAGTTGGGGCGCGCTCTGTTGGCGAGAGCATGGCGGCGTGAAGACGAGGTTAGGGACGGCAGCACGGGCGAACGCAGGGCGTGACGGCAGGTATACACCCGTGTATGTAGTAGCTGAATGAATACGATTTTTATATTGTATGGCGGGCCGTAGCAAAACTAGTAAAACGCTCGAGCTACCTCGATGTGCGAACACATCCCTCGATTTCCCTACATGCCCCTCGTTGTCGCTCGATTTCCATCGAGGCACATCGAGCCTATTCCAGAATTCCGAGGGAAATCGAGGACCCATCAGATCCCTCGTTTTCCCTCGATCCCACTCGATCTGCTTAGCTGGGATTCTCACTGGGCTTAGGGGATGGTTACCGCTGTGCCATCCAACCCCTATAAGAATTTGAGTCCATTCCGGCTGTATTGTGAAGATTTGGAGAAGAATCAACATGCCTGATATAATTAAATACCAATAGAGATGTGTTAGGGCATTCTTGGTAAATTTTCTCAGACACATGGAGTTCGCAAATATGCGGGTCCCAACTTGAGCTGTACGCAGAAGCTCATATACCACGGGAAAGCCAGATATTGTTACGGAAACATGTTAGGACAGATCTTCTGAGCAATTTTTACTTTGGCACAATGATCATTTAATTCGTGTAGAACACAGAAAACGAGGGAACATGAAATCACAAGACACCAAAGGGAATAAACAAGTGCAAACATGCCGTTTCCGGCAAGGGCAATGCCCGTCATCACTGAATGGGCGAGTAATCTGGGTGACGAAGAAATTCAAAGACGATTCGATCCTTGTCAGAAAAAAAGATCTTGGTGTCAAGGGGAAGAAATCGAAGACCGACCGAGCCGATACGACGTCCGCCTCAATCTCCTGCTTCACGCTCGTGCAGTATTCCCCCACTTTGTCCAGTTCGCCGGAACCAACCTTGCCAAGCTGGGCTACAGCGTCGTTGAAAACGGACTAGAGAAGAAGTTAGAGGACTGAAAGAAAAAATCGATGCTGAAACTTACCCGAAAACCATCGTGACAGGGAATATTACAACACGGATTAATTAAGTATGGTAGCGGAAGAAAGGGTCTCGAGGCGATGCGAAAGAATGAGAGGTGCCAGCTCGTGGGAGAAAGAGATAGCGAGCTCTGCGGTCTGCGAGGGCGTCGGAGTAGGATGTGTTGACACAGGTGTCACTGGGCCAAAGACGCCGCCAAAGGCACTTGACCACCAAGATGACTGAGGTTCAGGAGCAGCTGGATTCAGGGTGTAGTGCTCGCAAGGTGCTCGAGCAAGAATTTCGTCCAGGAAGCCAGAATAAACAACTATTCCACCCCCTCCATCGGGGCCAAAGCCTAGTCTGAATTTGTTGGCGACGGTCACCAAGGACCTCGGTTTTGTCACGGAATATCACACATCAAAAGAAATTTGAACTCACGCCGCGAACTTGTGACGATCACCTATCACATCACGCTGGGGTTGACCTATCCCGCAATGAGAAAGTATGCAAGAGGTGACCGATCTCTGGATCAGCCAATAAATCCCACGACCCACCCCCCAGAAAAGGAAATGATCATCAGTTGCCATCAAACGCCGCCTCAGTAAGTCGCTCTTTCTGCCAAGTTATGGTGCCCGCTGAGGCTGCCAGTGGGTAGATTATTTTCAGGGTTGTCCCAACACCCTACTAGTTCTGTACTTTCTCTATTCACAACAGAAAATAGGGTTATTCACACCTCGCCTTTTTGGTTCCCTTTTTGCGTCCTTTTTGCTCTCCTTTTTCTCTTCCTTTTTGCTCATTTTGCATTTTAGTCAAAAAAGCTCTGTAGAACATGTTTCTTTTTGTAAACCTTGCCTTTTTATACCTCTGAATAGAACAGTCAGCATGTACTAGGCAAGGATTGAGGTTAATGAGAGGAAGCATGAAAAAGGAAGAATAAAATGAGATCAAAAGGGCCCAAAAAGGACGCTCTGAGCGGAGCGTTCACACATTCCTTTTTGCGCCTCCTTTTTCACACCAATTTTTTTTCAGTTTTGGCCAGATTTGCCCAATTCACTCCGTTTTTTTGGTAGGTCTTCCCTTTTTAACTATTCAAATTGAAAAGGAAAAAAAAAACCGGGCAAAAAACGAAGAGAATACCAAAAACAGCGAAAAAGGGAGTGAAAAAGGAAGCGAAAAAGGGGAGGAAAAAGGAATGTGTGAACGACCCTAATTCAACACACCCAGGCACTGAATGATTCCATTATTAGGACGACTATACAAAGACACAAGAAAAACTACAAAGAAAATTCCTGAAGGTCAGCAAACGTTGCTTCCCTTCAATTCCATTGCACATTGTGCCACAGACACGATTCTCCCGCAAATACACTGTGAGTTGGAAGAGATCAGTGATCTCGCTTATGCCGACATCAAATTGAAAGATCCAGAGATCAATCACCTCTTGAAAGTATGTACCCAAAAGCTTCTGTGTTCTAGTGGTTGAAGAATCTGTCTTCTCAAGTTTCATGTTTTCCTCAACGTCATGAGTTCGAGTCTCAACCCGCGAACTCTTTTTTTTCCGGTTGTATTTCTGAGAACTTAGACCCATAGCATTGCACCACGCAGTGGGCCTCCGCGGCGAGCGGAAAGCCCCGCGCAGCGGTCGGGGTCTGGGGTGGAAAACCCCAGCCGTCCGGGCCGGCGCCCGCAACCCAAACCCAATGATCAAATAATGCAAACAAAAAAAATATCATTCACAAATGATACAAAGGAGGTAAGAAAACCGGAATTTTGAAGCTGCTCCAGCGAAACTCACAGGAAAATTGCCGTTTTCACCGAGCGGCAGGTCCACGAAGTGGGGCGCCGCAAATTTCAGTGAAAAACGGCAATTTGACCGGAAAATCGGAGGCGAAAAAAGGCAGCGAAGGAAAAAACTTTGGCGGAGCATGTCACGTTGTGTCACAGATGCGTGACAGTTCGCGGCGTGTCCCCTTGGGGCGTCCAATTGTGTGCCAGGGCACATTCAAATCAAATGACGTAAACCCGTAAAAGGCGGATGAATCATGTTGGTAAAAGAAGAATTGTGGCAGAGCAGATATAAGTAGCAGGTGCAAAGCTAATGTGCGAAAGGATCCAAATCACATCGGCCAGGACACCTGATCGGCCGCCCAAATATGATGGTTACACAATCTGAAGACTCTGGAGTTGCTCTGGAGCATAGTAGGTAACTTCAATCAATTCAGTGACATGACCTGATGCCAGCCGCGCCCACGTTTCCTTGGTTTTCACTGGGGCTGGTAGCCATAGCATCAAACCTTGATCAAACCAAAGAAAATGACCGATTGCACAGCCACGCACCTGTAGTCAAACTGTACACGTGTTGTTTAACGGCTCATGTGCTAAGATAGGTGTCACGCCGATGCGGCACCCTTATATAAGCATTACGTTTGCACAGCCACCTGCCAAATCTCGAAAAAAAAAAAAAAAAAAAAACCAAGTTGCTCTTTTTCTTGGTTGGGTGGCCCGTAGAGTTTTCTTGAGGGTCGGAAAGTGACTTTGCTCACTGTTTCTGTAAGAACAAAAAGAAATCTTCACCTCTTTAGCTCCAAACAGGTACTTTTCATCAAAATTCCACTCCAATGCATCCAAAGGCAGTCACTTTGTGCTTCAATTTAGATGGGGAGCAATATTTGGGCCTCAGGGTCATTTTAAATACATTAAAGACGCAAAGACCTGCCCAATACACAATACTAAGCCCTAAAAGACACAAAACTCTAGAAATTGGGACGTTCCTTTCACCGCTGGTGTTATCTGAATTAAAGGCGCTTTCTCTGACTTTATTACAAAGCGATTTGGATGCCTTTCAAGCTAAACTCTTGGTGTAATCTTTGATCTCGTTCATGGCGCTAGCCAACGCTGAGCGTTGATAATTGGCGCTGTAAAAAATTTCTTGTTCGATGTGCGCTGGGATTCCTTTTGGTATCTGTGGTCCAAAGTGATTCCTTCTACGAACTCAGGCTCCTGATTTGAATCTTGACTTGGTTGCAACTTCAAGGTACCTGAAACGAAAATTCAGAATTTAATAATTCAGTCTGCATGGATACGAACAAATTCATCAGCCGCCTTCTTTCGGGTTAGTCGTGGCCTTTATGGATGCCCTCGCCTGGCGTCTTCATCTCTTGGGTGCCTTCTCGCGCATCCTTTCGCCCACGACCTGGAGATCAGCCGGTTAGATTTCCGGCTGTCTTCTCGCGTCTTCCGATGATGGTATGAAACGTTCATTTGCGCGCCGCTCAAACTCGCTAATATTCTGTTAGATGACTCGGATTCTCCTGATGACCAGGAGCGCAAACGGAAGCGCAAGGGAAAGCAGTCAGTGCGTCCCCGCAAACGTCCTTCTGGTGCTACCAGCGAGACCATTGACCTTTGTTCAGATTTGGAGCCCGAACTGGGCATTCGGGTCACTGCTGGTAGTAAGAAGCGCAAAGGCGGGATTTTCGTTGACGAGCTTATTTACCTCGACGATTCCAGGGAGGTTTACGATGTCCCACCAACAAATCGACGCGATGCCTACATCATCGACTATACAGACCGGCCTGAGCTTCTTCGAGGACTCAGCGGTCATAAGATCTCACAGTCGATGGCTTGATCAAGAAAGAAGTAAAGTTTCTGCTGTATCTGTAGCTCTTGCTTCTACCGCTGATAAATTCCAGTGTCAGGATGCTTTTGCAGGTCCTACAGGTTCGAAAAAACCCAAGGACCTGGCGCACATTCGTATTCTTGATGACGGGGAGTCGGTTCCATGTCGCCGGTCTCAACTTTCGTGCAACGGCTTTTACGTCTGTTCATTTGCCTCCCATGACTTCCTGGATGACTGTAAACGCTGGAGCTCGGAGGACGAGCCTCATAGAGTGATCTCGGAGTCCATGATGGCCGCAAACTCGTCAGAAGCACCGAGTGTCGCCGCCGTTGGGTCCTCGTATGTCGCATCATCCGTTTATATTTTCTTAACTTACTTTCCTCGGCAAGGTATTATCGTTCCGCGATTTCCAGCCGCTGCAAGGCTACATTTGTCGAATCTGACGAGGTTTGTGATGGCGAAGCTATTCTGCGATGTTTCCGTCAGGTATTTCGTTTTTCTCATTCGCGTTCATGCCTCTGAAATGCTTCGTAATTTGTAGAGGAAAATCAACGGCAAAGCGCATTTTTTTGGATGCTCCAATTGGTCGAGTGACTCGTCGAATCTGGCTACACCTCATCGCTTCATAGCCATTCCTCGCGAAGTGCGTAAGTCTATTGTGTTAAAATTATACCGGAACGAGCCATTGGACGAACAAGACGATGATACACATGTTCTGCCCGGCCAATGCAAACAAATCTATCACCCGTCCCATGCTCCAAATAAAAAACTCTGTCGTACTTATGTCCCAGCCCTATTTTTCTTCGATTCCCTCTCCCTCAAACCACAACATCGCAGCTCGAAACCATTACAGAAACGGTCTTCATGTCATTGCTGAGCTTCACAAGCATGAATGCAACGCCCAGTTGTCTTTGTTCATCCCGGTCGACCCCAAACATTTGCGCATTGTTATAATCCCTCTGGCGGGTGTGCCTCACTGCCATCCGAACTTCCCTCGTACAAAAATTCCAGTCGCAGTCCAACGCCAATACTCGGGATTGGCAAAGAAGGTTCCTCTTTCTCGTCGAACAACGCTCGGAGTTGATCAATGTACGTTTCTTTGTTACTCAGTTCTACACTCGCCAACTCACACTTTAAAGCAGCTGCCGCAGAGCAGGATCTCGAGTGCCGAACTGTTCAGGAGCTCCATCCTGGCATGATGAACAATCGTAAACGTCGTGATCTAGTCAAGAATCAGCGTCAAGCTCAATTCCCACATGGTACCGACATTGAAGGTTCGCATTTTACGAGCTCGAAAATATCCATTCTGATACTTATACTTGGAATTTCAGGTGTTTTGCAGGAGTTCTACAAAGATCGAGCTTTGGATATCAACGACAGATATATTCATGCGGTCAACACCCAAGCCGATGACGGTCATATAACTATCAATCCCTATCTTGCACACCTGGCACTCGAAGCCATGTGGATCATGGTCGATACCACCTTTGCTGTGGTGCATGGCAAGACGAACGAATGGAAGCTGTTGATATGATTGAGCTCCGTTCAGAAGCGTCAGTCTCCTTGATTTTTTTTCGCCATATGCTGCCCCTTATTTGATGTAACAGGCACAGCCATTGCTCGTATCTGGAGCAATCGTGCGACACGAGACGCCTTCATTCTTGTTTGGAAGGGGATTTTTGAGGCAATTGAGACGATCACAGGCAAGAAATTGAACTTCAAGGCATTTTCTCCCACTTCAAACCTGCTCGGTGCAATTGGCGACTCCGAGGGTGCGCAAGCGCAAGGCTTGGCCGACGTAATTATTCTCCGCCAGATGAACTATGACAATCCAGTCATGCATTTTGACGACATTCTCAAGCTGTTCTGGAAAACTTGCCTTGTGCACTTCACTCGGTATGACACCTTTTCTCCGATCATTTGTAGCTAATCGTCGTCTTATATTGCAGTGGTGTGCTCGGCCTTCGAGATCATGTCACGGATGAGGTAATGCAGTACCTTCTGAGCTTCCCTTACTTGGAAACGCCAGAGGAAGTACAGCAGTATTATACATCTTGTGCCGACTCGACAAAACCTAAGATTCAAGGTTAGTTTGTCATCACACAGTAACTTCAACATATACTCATGATCTTCAGCGTGGTGGGCCCATAAAGTCAGCTATCCTTGGCTGCTTATTTCGCTCAATCGCTTTCTTTCGCACATGGACAAGCGGCACTGGGTTTGACACCTAACGATACTTTGACACCTAACGATACAAATCCGATCGAAGGGAGTCACGCCCAGGACAACCAAATTAAACCCACCAGCCGTCCGCTGCTGGAAGCAATTTTGCTGTAAGTCTCCTGATCCACGATGTCACTTTCCGGGCTGATCTTTGGTTAGTGCAAAGGATTTGGATGCAGAGACAGCGCACCTCATAGAAGAAATGATCTCCTCGGGAGTTCTGCAAAACTCGAATAGCTCGCTCCAGGCACGGTTCAAAATGAAGGCTCAACGCCAGGCTCGTGCCTTGGATAAAAGGCGGGCAGCCGACTCCGAGCTCGTCACACGCAAAGAATCGAGGATTCTCAAGGATAGGATCAAAGCTACCGAACAAGAAAACGAGGATTTGCGCCGGCAACTCGCCACACTGACTCAGGCTAGCACCGAACATCCTCCTTACACTCCAAAGCGGCCTCTGCCTGTTGCCACTTCGTCGAGACTTTGTAAGGTTCAGTTCATACATTTTAATCCCAATTCATATTATCAGCAGCCCCGTCCCCATCGAATTTCATCATCATCATGTCGATGCATTGTACAACTCCGATGATGAATTTGACTATGCCGCTGCACTCAACTCCGATGTCCTGAGTCCAATGCTCAAAAAAATCATTCGGGACCATCCTATGCCAGGTATTGATGAATAATCTTGATTCCGCCAGTTTTCAACACAGTAGAATACATTACAATGTTGCATAGAATATAATTTTGCTTCCGAAGTTCAAGTCAAGTTCGAGTCGAGTTCAAGTGAGCAACGGGGAAAGTTAGCGACAGAAAATCTATATTACAATCGACCTCCCTAGGCGATTTGACTTGAGACAAACCTGTTCCGGGAACGCCCGAAAGCCCCACTCACGTCATCAGCACGCAGCCAAACAACTTACGACAACTTCGCTGCTGCCTCTCCCGTCGACCGGCCTCCGCTACACACCCAACGATGTAAGTAGCTGTACCCGTAGCGTCGCCTTCAATAAACGTTCTTTCTTATCTTTCTGTGTGCACATTGAGCATCTAATACCTTTTCCACCGTGAAATCGATATCTAACTGTATGAGCACCGTTTCTTAATTACAGTCCGCTAGACTCACGGCGCGTGTATAGGAATTTGTTAACACCTCCAACGACACCTCAAAGGCATCAACAACGGCAGCGAGAAATTCAACGCGCTATTCGCGAAAGTTACGAAGCCAGCCCGCGCCGTAGGCGTGTACCTGCCCAACACGATGAGAATGCCCCACCCGATGCTTCTATCCCCGCTGCTCCCAACGCCCGTTCTCTCGGTCAACTCAGACGACATCAGAGAGCTCGAGAAAATCGTCCACACCCTCCAACGGAACCGCTTTCCAATAGGGCACGGGCGCAGAGAGCGCGGAGAGAGCGAGAACGTGCATGATGGATGTTGACGGTATGTGGTTGGGTTTTTTCTCTCTCTCTTGCTCTCCTCTGATGCCTTCCGTTTCATTTCCAGACCCTCTGCCGAATGCGCGCAACTCACGCGTACTGCAGGTAGGTTGCGAGACCACTCTTCTCCTCCCCTAGACTCAATCATGTCTTTGGAGACATAATCTCTGTATGTATGTATAATGTTCCACCTGTCTTTTCACGCTTATTACAACTAAGGCTGATTTTCAGATTATCCCTCTTGGATCTCCAGACGACATCAACCATCGAACCCATGCTACCGTCCACGTCTGTGGTGTTCCGAGCGACATCGACAAGGCAAATTCGACTTTCGACGTCAAAGCAGAGCAATGCCTCTCTGCTACTAGGACACCAAACAATGTTTTCCCCATTCATTGTGTATTCCCTGCAACGCTGAGGTGGGAGAAGTATAAACCCATTCCGGGGAAGGGAATTTCTTACCGGTCTCGAGCTGAACGATGATCGTTCGGTGAAGTATTTCATTGTTGATGTTGAGAAAGTGACGTTCCTCGGCAATGCTTCCTCGACGACGGCACCAAAAGCAGAAGAGAGTCCAATCAAAATTGGTATGTTTCTGTTTTCTATCTCTCAAAGCTTGAATCTCAAATCATCTTTAGTTACCAATGGTACTTCAGCACGCCTCAAGTTCACCGGCTTTTTTGTGAGGGCAGTCCAGCACCGAGTCTTCCGAGCCGAATTCGAAGAAGCGCAAACTAGATCACCGCACCAACGAGCAGGAGGACAAGGGGGAAGGGACTTTCAGTGGTCGTCGCGCCGGTGGTAATGGTGTAGACATTGAATCAACCATACTCAAATTTCAATGTATTTGTAACACAAGCATTTAAAATCTCCTCGTTCTAGATCTGCTCTGCCGTGTCCTTTTCTTTGTACTCTGATCACGCCGTAGCGTAGCACGGGTAACTGCTAGTGAGAATAATGGAAGTAACCTATGCATTCTGAGAATATTGACCCATTTCAACGGACGGTTATCTGAAATGAGTTGAAAACATTCGAACATGGGGTGGATCACCTGACTAGAATGCTGTTGCCAACTTTACGATCATACGCTGATGGTAAAGTTGGCAACCGCATATTGTATCTTGCTCAAAAGACCCAGGAAGGCCCTCATGATCAGAACTTGGCTATGCTATCACGTTCATATTTCAACCCGTCCTATGGAGCCAGAATGTTTTTCCAAGGCTCAAATAATTGGAAAATTATATTTTCCCGCTCAACGACATTTTGAACCTCATATCGGCAAGAGGCTCCAGATGTAAGCGCGCGGTATTAAATGCAAGAGGAATGCCGCAGTGGCTGCAGATTTCGCCACCCAGCCACGGAGGATTCACTCCTTTTATGATGTTTAGCATATATTTATTTATTTGCGAGGACAGGTTCAAAAAAGAGATATCGATGCTGGTGGAGATCATGACGCAAATGGATTTTGGCGTACGGTCGCTCGAAATCCATCTGCGTCATACCGACACGGCTCCAATTTTCTTGGGGGTTCCAAACGAGAGCTTTCCCAATTTGGAACCGCGAAACCGGAAACACCCGACACAGCAATATGCCGGTATATCACCTGTTACATCTGTGGCATCAGCCGAGGCCTCGGCAGACCTCGCCGTGTGCTCTGCGGTCAATGCCGGTCATTTTCGTTTCTGGGCAGCAGTGTTTGATGCATTTGATGGCCTCACAGGCCGACTGATACATATCAGCTAACTTAGCCGTGTCTTCGTTTTCGTTTTTCGTTTAATAATATACCGTTTATACCGAGCAGCAACCGCAATCAAATTTCACCATCATTCTGCCTCGCCCTCATTTCGACATCTCAACATTGCCCTTTTGGGTAGCGGTGCGCTCGCAGAGCGCGAGCGGTTGCTGCTCATAACGTCTGGGTTCGAGACTACTGTTGCCATAGCCCAGGCATTATCCCACGGCCTTCTCATGGCAGAAAAAGGTCGCAATTGATGAGAATTCCCATATATGGTAAGTAAATTGATTTCGCCGCAACTGTACGTACATGGTATGGGGACTGTGCTTAAAGTTAAATACGCACTTCGTACACAGATGAGGACTGTAAGCAGCCAGGTTCCGATACTTCTGGTAACACCGAGTAGCGCTCAAGTCAACCAGGGGTGTCTCTGGAGCTGGGCTGATGTCAGGCGCTTGCTTTTGTCGACAATAAACATCTGGTCATGCAGGAGTTGTTGTAGACCTCGCGATGCGTTCGGAGGAATTGGAACTTCGCCTTTGGTGATCTGCAACCTTGCCGTCAACGAGAAGATTACTTATAGAGGGCGTAGTACGAACGTCTTGCAGCGCGGCTAGTAAAGGTCGACCCTGTCCATCCCGTTCCTTGAGCCAGGGATGGCCGCCCGACATGAGTTCAACGATCACGATTCCGAGACTCCACACATCCGTGGTGGCATTATACGGTGTTTGCAACACCATTTCTGGCGACATCCAGAAAAATGTACCTGCGTGCGACATTTGTAGATTGCCTAACAGAAGAATGAGCAAGGACTACAGTACTGCTAGGCCAGAGTTGTTAGCATACCATCAATTTTCTTTGCACAGCCCAAGTCAGTAATCTTTACACAACCATCCAAACTGATCACGATGTTAGCGCCTTTGAGATCCCGGTGGATTATATTGAGATCATGGAGATGTACTAGCCCATCTGCAATCTGGCAGGTTAATGCTGTCACCTCCACTTCCTGCAAGGGCCCAAGCGCTTTAGCAAGCTGTTCAAGGGTGCCTCCGCTAGCGTATTCCATGAAGACGAGACATTGTTCATGGTCCTGTGTGAAACCTACAAGATTGAGGGCGCTTCGTGAGGGTGCTACCTTCACCTACCCAGAAACTTGACGATATGCTTGTGGTTTGCTTGCTTTAACAGCCCTGCCTCCTTGACACCAAGGGTATGATTTCGATTCATCGACTTGACGACCACAAGAGATTTGTTGGGATGATAATGCACGACTGACACTGACCCAAACTTCCCTGCACCCAGTTTCTTCCCCAGGACATAATTCTTCAGGTTCGCTGAATCAGATTCAATGACCGCTAGATATGTGTCCCCTAGTTGGCTTACTGAAATCGTAGTCCGTGGCGTCAAAGACCCGATCATCATGATCCCAATATCGACCTAAACAGGAAGCAAGCACCAGGGTGGCAGCATGCTCTCCGAAAACACTGTGGCCGGAGTCACTGGAGGCCGCAATAGAGACTCTGTCATGGGAATCTATCGAGACCTCCGGAGATGGGATAAGCAATGATTGTCCTGAGCTACCAAGGGTTTGCGACCCAAGGCCAAAATCCCAGGTGCGAAGTAGAATGGACTTGTCCGGGCGAATGCTGCGCGTCGAGGTCAGGTGTTCTGGCAATGTGTAAAGCAGCAACGTACAAGGCCAGATGTCCACCGAGTATGAGGGCTGGCCTAGTGTAGAATATAAGTGGATTATTATTATTGTAACAAGAGGTAGTCAGTCACTCCATACATGATCGCTGAGCCTTGTCTGGGTTTGTAATCAGAGAGGAAAGACTAGAATTGTACTAGAGTACGCACAAAGTATGTTGCAACTGCTGAATCTCCTCCCGATTCATGTCTTTTCGGCGACCAAGTTGAGACGCGATGTCAGGCTGGCTTGCTAACAGTGCACTTGCACTACATACCCATTTGTTGGATGGAGGAAAGAGGATCTAGAAAGAGCTGACCGTAACAAGCTCTCGTCAGGAGTTGTCACTTCTCGTAAGTCTTGCAGGGGCCCAATGCCCTCGCCAGGAGGATTTGCAGCCAGCCATACCGCAAAAATGGTTGAGGTGAGGTCAAGGGTGCTCATGAATGGCAGTGGCAAGAAGGAACGTGTCAACATCACGTGATTTGAATTGGCTTGCTTCCACGATAAGAAATTTCGTAATTTAGGAGGGGGGAGGGGGGTACCCTCGGCCTCGAAAAACAGGTTTACTGGACCACTTCCCGGACGGTTTCTGAGCTGATTATCGACATTAAGATTACTTTGTAACGATTTTGTAGGCTCAGATCAGCGCTTACACATACTGTTGATATTCAGGTTCCTACACAGCCGCGGTTTCGAGGCTCACAATCCTTCGGGGGTGGATTATGATAGCAGACACAACTTCATATCAAGCCGGAATTTTGGCCAAAATTCTTTTGAAACTTGAGATTTAGCAGGAACTTGGGGTGGGTTTATAGGCAAAATTCGCATTTCAGAGAAAACGGAGAAACCCTAGTCTAGGGTTAGAAAAGCGCGAAATTTTTGCGCAAAATTTCAAAAGTGTGTGTACCTAACTTCAGGTTTCCGGAAAAAAACCATCGGATTATAGCCTGAAGTTGGTCAGTAGCTCAATTCTGACCCCAGCAAACATCCATAGCAGAAGTCCCTTGGATTTGGTTGAGATTTGGTGAAGGTTCAGTGGTGCGGCAGACATTTGATGCGCTGATGGCATCGTACAGCCACCGGCTATGTCTCGGCCCGGACCCGCGAAATCCGTTGAAGAAGAAATGATTTTGTGGATTTTGAGACTTTTGACCCGAGGGATCTCTAGTCTTCCTTCTTATGGTCATTTCTGCACAGTTTCAATGCCACTGGGTAAAAACTGAGGGCACAGTAACAATTTCCAACTTAGGTATCTGGCTTGTCACGAAGTTCGGTCCGCTATCATACAATTTGGATTTTTTTGGGAGTGAACAAGCGTGGGATAGTTGTGACAAATGTGACACGAAAGTTGAGGGTGAGCCTCTCCACGGCGGCTGCCCGATAACATATACAAACAACATAGCCACAATTCTCGGATGTTGCCGGGAGGAGGCAACAAAGGGTAGTGTACTCTTGTCCAAGGGCGGAATAAATAATATGAGGCACAGAAGCAGCTTATCTACTTTATATGCACCGGTTGACACCAGATTCTCTGTTTCTGTAATGTATTTCTGACAAAAAACCCTGAGAGCAGCTGGTTTGGGGGTATTTCACCGGCTGTGGGGTGTAGACTCAAATCTTAGCCCTAGCATTTTTCCAACATACTTTCCAGTGCGAAGTACATTTCCTCAGGCACTAGAATGGTTTTTTGAGACGAGGACCAATGCATACGAATATTTTCTACACTTGATCCCATTTGTGGCTATGTTGTTTGTATATGTTATCGGGCAGCCGCCGTGGAGAGGCTCACCCTCAACTTTCGTGTCACATTTGTCACAACTATCCCACGCTTGTTCACTCCCAAAAAAATCCACCCCCGAAGGATTGTGAGCCTCGAAACCGCGGCTGTGTAAACCTGGTTGATATTTGTTCGTGGTGATCGATGCTGACACGCGTACGTCCGTTTTTTCACACCGCAATCGCCTCGCGTTCTTCCCCGACATTCGAATGAAGAACGCCGCCCACTTCAAGAAACATCTGTCAACGGTATGCCATATGCCAATCAAATTCAACCTTCTATGTGCAAATTGCTGAGAGTTTATTGATAGTTTTCCCTGACACCACTGTCTCGCGTCGTTTGACAGAGCTACCCGGCTAGCGCTGTGTAGGAATCAAAGTGTTATATAACAGGTACTTTATAACACTGTTATTAACACGTTAATTACATTTCTCACAATGGAGGTCCAGAGACACCTGTTATTTATGTGTGCCGAAGGGTCCCCTGCGGCGCCTTGGAGAGCACTTTTTCAGCTTGATTTTGCCTTTGAAGCCCATAAGATGGAGTCAAAAACATTGCCCTGCTGAGTTCAGAAGATTTAGAAGCCAAATAGGAGGCAAATTCCAAGAAAATCGGTTGAAAATCAGGCGGAAAAAAAAATCCGGGCAGGCTTACGTCATGTTATGAACCCTGTTATTAACATATCCATGTTAAATAACCAGGGGGGTAGTTTGAATCTCACATTTCTCACAGCCCGGATTTTGATTCTTACACAGCGCTATACCCGGCCACTCGCGTCCTAAAGAAGAAGAAAATCAAGACACCGCTAATCATCCCTGACGCGCACAGATCCACTATGATTTTTTCGGTGAGTCCTAGAAAGTGTTCGGGTTTGAGTTCCAATATTGAATTAGAGATAGGCAGACCATGGCAGACTCCACCCAAATGACGACATTGCATCTGCTTTGGTCTGCCTTCGATTTGGCGGAGACTGCCTGAGGGCCTGAATGATTCCCACAAGTTTAAGCACCTCAATAACGAACCTGGTACTGTTCCAGTAAGCGATCTATCATCAAGAACGTTGCAGAGAAAAATCGGTCATTCCGAGGCTTTTCTTGGTGCCGAAAACCCGTTTTCCCGGCCGAGGGATTTCCCAAAAAAACAATGACCCACCGTGGGAATCTGAACCGTTTTGCCATCACCCTCGGAATGGAGAAGTTCCCACTTTAGGTGCTTCTCGCACCGCTACCTCATGATGTAGTTCTGGTCAAACCAATGTCTTTATTACTTGAGTTGTTGACAACTCGATAATCTACCTCTGGCCTCATACCAGACCGCATCCGGATTGCAGGTGTTTACAAAGACAATTTTTAAATCGGTGTATGTAATGAACTCTGGGGAAGGAGTGGTTATCTTCGGACAACGGGCCACAGGGTTAGAATTGCCTGAACGTTGGTCGCGCTCCCCCTCCCACGAGTTACAAGAGTCCTGCCCCGGGTGACGCGGCCTACTCGACTAGGACTACAGGTTCCGCCACGCTCGGTCCGAATATAGCGCCTAGATTAGCTCAAGAACCGCTAGACGGTCTCAACCCCAGAAGAGAGAAGTCCCTGAACGGCGGCTCACCGCCAGGCTGGAATAGCGACTACCCCGTCACATCAAGTGTGTACTCATTATCGTCGCGTTAGATGTATATCCTGAGAAAGTATTACATGTACCACACTTACTGAGAGACTGTATGTCGCCACGGACGAGGAGGAGATGGCGTCTGCGGGGACGTGAAGCTCGCCTTCTAGAGTACCGATGGATGGGGCCGCCGCCTTGCCTCGGACACGGCGACACGTTGCAAGGGCAATTTGTGCGCAGCTCTGGTTGGAATCCAGTTTGGCTTTTTTGAATGGCACCAATGTTAATATCAGCCCCCCTTCACACAGTTGCGAGTGGATCGCAGCGTGCCCACCTGCGCAGAGGGAGCAGAGGTAAGCCCTCTCTACTAGCACGGATGACGAACTGGCGACCGTGCTTGCTGGGCTGATTGCGGGCGCGGTCGGCGCGGCGGCTTGAGGCCCGTCACCAGCATCGCTCGACAGAGGAGTGCCCGTTGGAGCATGGTTCAACTGCGGATAACCTCCTCTTGCTTTGTGCTTGACGCGCGCCGCTCGCTGCCCCGGGTCGCTTCAAATTTATGCGACTGTTGACACGAGTTCGACTTTTCACGCTTTGGCGTCGCCGCTTCGCGTCACCTGGTACCAGAGAGGGATTGTCATCCGAAGCGGCGAACTGCCGCTGGTAGCGATAGGTGCTACTACTCCAGCGTCAGAGTGACAGCTGTGCATAAGCTGCCCTCATGGGACACCCCCTCCTCCTTTCGCATATCTTCTCGCTCACGGTGAGGGAACATCATTGATTTGAAGTCGCACCCAGCGTCAACGAATAATCGGACAGTCCGGAGACTAGAATGCGAAGAAAATATCCCAGACAAGTAGTCTTATTTGAACAAAATTCAGGTGAGTAGAAACGCTGGGCAGCTCACACACCTTCTTGGCGTAGAATCGCGTCAGTTCCAAAAACCTGCAGAGTTGCGGACGCCGATCGTATGAGTTGGAGTGCCCCGGGGTTGTGTGGGAACATGCGCTTCCCAAGAGACAATGAAACGAGGGACGGCTTCGGGGAGATGGATATAAACCAGGCGAAGAATTGTTGGTCGTTGATATACCGGCAATTCAAATGCTTCAAACCTTGAAGAACAGCCGATGGGGCTATGATTGGCGCGGCCAAGGACTGACAGGAATGCACATGCAATTGAAGGTCTTCTAAGAATGATAATTGCGAAAGCACTTGCACCAGAGTCATGATATCCAACATGACTAACGAGTCAAAGCAGACCCGTACCAATGCGACCGGCCAGGGCGAAAAGTTGGGGAGGTGCATTGGTCCCAAATGTAGAGACACAAGGTGAGGTATGGCGACCAAGATCTGACCGAGAGCCAAGCTGGCCTACGCCTCCCCCACCTCTGACGTTGCCTATTTAGGAAATCATTTCCTCTTTGGGACGGAAAAGGACGTGATGTATTGCCATCAGTTTTACACCTGTGTCTTCACTATAATAGAGTGGTTTTGTGTTGCCAATCTCGTCGTCATGGTTGCTTGTGATGAGGTCTGGAGTTCGAACCCCGCGTTGACATTTTCGTTTTGCTTGTACCCGTCTTTTTTTCATCACCGCTCCACCGCGCGAAAAATATGTATAAGCTCCACGCAGTGGGCCCTAGCGGCGAGCGCTAGCACCACGCAGTGGGCCAAGCGGCGAGCGTTAAAGGGGGGTCCGCGGGGGTCTCCCCCGCGCTAGATTTTCCATCAATATTGTATTAAACATTGAAATCAACGATACAAAAGCCAAAAAAAAATCTATCTCTCCTCTAATGTGCCGTCAGGCCAAAGGAGGGGGGTCTGGGGGGAACATTGTTCCCCCCAGCATCTCAAGATGTCCACAAATTCTCCAGCCTACAACTGATTAAATATATTCAAATTCAAGTTTCTTTATTGAGAGAAAATCCTTTAAGAAAAGCCACCTTCATACAGAACTAGCTAAAGCACTTATGATACATACTACATCCAAAAAGCCTTTTCTATAAAATAGGCATAAGTAGGTCGTTCGCCATTCATCGCCAAAATCACTTTCGGATCAGTTGACCAAAAAAGGAAATTTGTTACGTCATATGTCAGAGATGGGGGAGGCCAAGGGGCGTTCGAGAGCCAGACTGTGGCGTAAATCCTGGCCCGTGATGGGATACCTGTGGGGGACGCGGGGAAAGCCAGTAGCTCGGATGCTCTTGGTGTGGGCAAGAACGGTGGATCTAGTTTTCAGAGTGCCGAATGCGTAGACTTTGCGCGGTGACAGAGTCACGTAGCTCAAAGGGGAGGGTCCCAATTTCCGTCAACGATCCCGTGACAATTCACGTGGATTTTCAGGTGACTTTTCGCACGATGCCGCCGCGCGCCGTTCGCGAGCGAACAGAATCCACAGCGGGGTTTGGGGCGGAGCCCCGACAAGCTGTGCGACTGCCGTAAGTGCGGTGCGAGCGCAGCGAGTCCACCGCGCCGAAGGCGGGGAGCTAAAGCTTGTTCCGTCAACGAAAAATCGGTCATTTCGAGGGCTTTATTTCGCCGGAAATAGCCTCAGATTGCCGAGGGTTTTACTGGCCGTGGCCATCGGCTTTAATCGGTCTGGCAACCGATTTGCCATCACCCTTGGAATGGCGGGGTTGCCCGATTTGAAAAATCGGTCATTTCGAGGGCTTTATTTCGCCGGAAATAGCCTCAGATTGCCGAGGGTTTTACTGGCCGTGGCCATCGGCTTTAATCGGTCTGGCAACCGATTTGCCATCACCCTTGGAATGGCGGGGTTGCCCGATTTCGGCCCTCAAGTCGGTCACGCGTCACAATCCATTTTGCTGTCCACCGTCGCGTTCCCTAGTTTTCCTCCGGCTGCATCGGTTCCACTGGCCAAAAGACGCACGAAGAAGGTAGTATTTGTCTCTGGAAAATACCTGGCAGTGGTTGAACTGACCCGAAGTCCAGTAGGCCTTGGAGAAGTCCGAGCTCAGTGGCTCATTGTCGTCGTCTTTGACTCAAGTCGGCAAACAGCTAAAGTCTGCATTGAAACTGCCCTACGTGAAGCCGGCTTCAAGATCTTCTATCAGGCTTGTGTGCAGCAAGTTCCCGATTCGTCGAAAAAACTGATTCTGCAGGCGTATTCTTGCTGGTGCACATCTAGTAGATCTTGACTAGTATTACTCCGGAATAGGATGTCTGAAACACTGCCTGAAAACTCTGTTAAAATTGAAAATGCAGTCGACGGCTTTGTTCCACCTCCACCTTTTTCCGATTTCGATGCTTTGAAGACTCGACTTAAAAGAGAGTCCACACGACCCCGAAACTTGGAAGCGTTTCATCGACGTTGCAGAAACCGGCGGCGATGGCGCGCAGATTCGCGAGGCATATGAAGCTTTACTCAAGCAATATCCAAACACTGCGTCGGCCCAGATAGCGTATCTGAAATATGTTCTCAATCGACGCGTCTCAATGACCACCGACGTCGAGCAATTGCTCAACAAATTTCTCAGAACATCACCCTCTGTCGAACTCTGGAGATTCTATCTCGACTACGTCCTCCGCGTGAACGTCGGACCCTCACCGACAACCCGCGAAACTGTGCGCAAGTCGTACGACTACTCGTGCTCACAAAAAGTGATGGCGTCGCTGTTTTTTCACATTTCTTGACGCTATATGAACGCCTTTGCCCAAATCAAAGCGCTTGGCAGTGTAGAATTCCTACGCGCATATTCCCAGAAACATGATTTGATTAATAAACTGTGATGCGCGATCAAATGTCCGAAAAAGGCAAAACACCCAAATTTTGGCTTGCCGTGGGATGTTTTCCATCAAAATTCAAATCGGCCAAATTGTAGCCCCGAAGGAGTAGACAGGCCTCGCACTTTGAATTATGCAAAAATGTGCATGCAATACCGAGATATATGGACTTCAAAGTCGGGAAAAACAGCAAAAATGGCCAAAATCAACGAAAACCACACTATTGCACGGGTTATAGCGACGGAGCTGATGCATATTTTTGCCCAATTTGAAATGCCACATGTATCTACTCGTCAAGGGCTACAATCTGGCCTGTCCAGATTGTGATGAAAAACATCTTGCGCCAAGCTGGATTTTGGTGGTTTTGCCTTTTTCGGCCATTTGATGGCATATCATATTTGTTTGATCAAATCATTATGCCAGAAATATGCAGATAGTCATTCTAGCCCACCTAGCACTTTATTTCATGAAGGGCCCTCCATTCAGCGTCCAGAAATCCGAAAAAGGAGCGACGCCATCACTTTCCGTGACCCCGAGTATGCGTTAAGCCACATCGGCTATGATCGCGACAGTGGATCAGCAATATGGGCTGAATACATCCAGTTTCTCCGCAATGCTCCTGAAGAAAGCACGTGGGACAAACAGCAAAAAATGGACGCTGTCCGCAAAGCACAGAATCAAGCCGTCCAGCTTCCACTAGACAACGTCGAGCAGCTTTGGGCGCAGCTGGAATCTTACGAAACTTCTTTAAACAAGATGACCGCAAAGAAGATCATTACCGACCTTTCGCCCGCACACATGCAGGCTCGGACAGTACTTCGCCAGCTCAACAACCATCTTCAAGCGCTGGGAAACTCTACCACCGGCGGGATCTTCTTACCTGGTCCCCCCACGTTTTCGGGGCAAGAGCGTCAGCTAATCGGCCGTTGGAAAGCGTATCTGAAATGGGAAGGAGGGAATCCTCTTGAGCTGGAAGACAAGGATAGGGCAACTCTTGTTGCACGCGTGGGGCATGCGTATCGCAAAGCCGTCATCTGCCTGCGTTACTATCCCGAAATATGGTGGGTTGCCTGTCGTCTTCATTTCTGTCTGTTCACCCATCTAGGTTCATGGCTTTCACATGGTGCACCTCCGTTGGACAAACTGCGGAAGCGCAATCACTGCGTTCCGACCCTTCCTAAACGGAGGGTGAGGTTAGGGGACCTACACTGAGCTCAACGGAGATCTGCGTTTAGCCAACTAAACCGACTCTGTGCAGCTCAGTCTAGCTCAGTTGATCTCAGTTTAGCCGATTGTAGGTCTGCGCGGCTCAGCGTACTTGCTTAGACAGAGCTACACTAACCTTGTTTACCTATCCTATGCCTCCTTAACAGAGTTCCGCCGACTTTTTATTCACCCGGTGACCCGATACCACGAATTTGACAGAACCAAGACAGAACGTGAATATCTTGCAATCATCACAATTGACACGGGTGAACAGCTCTTGTGAGGGAAGAAGGTAAGTTTAGATGTGCAGAGCCATGCTGAGGTCACCTACACATACCTCTACCGAGCTGCTCTGAGCTAAACCCATGTCCGTTTAGACGTCTCACAGAGACATGTTTCCAGCTAAAAATATTCTGCGTGTAGGCGGCTAAACGGAGGCTGTGTAGTGACGTACGCTCACCTCACAGTGACATGTCATCAGCTCGACTGACTCTGTTTAGGCAACCCCGGAACGCAGTGAATTCGTTTCTTAGGTCTGGGCTCGAAGCAAATCCCGACAGGTGTGGTTTCTGTCCTTCTGAAGCTGCTCCCCAACTCACCAAGGTTCCCAGTTTTGTGCTTACTTACGCCTATGCTGAACTGCTGGAAAAGGCCGAGCTCAAAAAGGATCAGCGGGACTTCAGTGCTGTGCACGCTGTGTATGAGCGCTTCATCGCTAGCTTGCGCCAGAACCTCGCGCGTTTGACAGAGTTAGACGCTGAAGCAGATATCGCTGCAAATAAGACGTCCGAGGAACCCAAAGACCAAAACGGCATCCTTGACAATACTTCCAAATCCACGACCGCGCCTCCTCCCCCATATAATCCGTACAAACCAGAGCTTGCCGACCGCAACCGACAGTTTTCTAGCGCATGGATCAACTATATGCGCTTTGCTAGGCGGTCTCAGGGGCAGACAACTTGTCGGGACACTTTTTCGAAGGCACGTAAGGATATGTACATTGGATGGGAAGCGTACGAGGCGGCTGGTGCGTTGCATGGCTTCGTCTTATTCGTTATGTGTGACGTTTGCTTTGTAGCTTTGATGGAATATCGATGCAACGCGGAAGACGGGCGCCTCGTGGCGTCGCGTATCTTTGAGAGTGGAATGAAGAAATTCGGTACTGATGCGTCCTATGTGTTAGCGCATCTGAGCTGACTGACCCAGGGCTGGCCCGCGTAAGCGAATGGCAGTCGCGGCAGTTATTCTACTGTGAAAATGGCCATACCGAACGTAAGCCATATTATGATTATCCTCGTCTCTAAAGCGGGTTAACAGAGTGAACTGCCAAAAGCAAACCCGCACATGCACTGCTGGCTGCCGCTTCACATCTGGCTTGATAAGGGCCTTGTGACGAGCCATGTCAAGATGTTTCCCATAGTTCTTCGCGCCCTGTGGCTGCCATCCGAGATCAGGAATGCGTCGGGGAATGGCGGCGGCGTGATCGTCGGTTTCATGGTCATGGTGTGTGGCGCATGTTGCTAGGTCTTGGATCCTGGGAATTCGGAGGAGCGAACGGAGCGCCAGAACTACGGATTTGCGCAGTTCAAGCGCGAGATTTATCAACAGGTGCTCGAGATCATATTTGAATCGATCTGGAGGAAAGCTTCAACTGGTGAACTTGTTGAATGCGGTGACACAGTGGATCGTGTTCTATACCCTGGCTTCCTAATCGAGTCACTGGATTTCGAAGAAGCTTGGAATTTTACGTGCTGCAGAGCCGGTCGCGCGAAGCATCCATGCCCGCGGTGCCTTGTCTCTCAGGACATGCTTCATTGTCTACAGAAATCGTTTCCGGCGCGGAACTCATCGGAAATGCGGGCGGCAATAGATCGTTCCAGAAGGGCACCGAACGCGACTCAGGGGGAGAAAATCTTGATGGATTTCGGCCTGCACGATATCGTGGTATGTGCAACTACTAGCCCTTCATTATGTCACGGATATTGACCCTGGCCCGTAGCATTTCATGGAACATTCGATTTTCGGATCCACACCAGGCTATGACATACGACCTTGTGCATTTCGACGAGTCGGGAAAATGGGCCCATCATCTCTGGGTTCTAACATTGGACCTCTTGAAGCGACTCTCCCTCTTGACGAAGGCCACGGAACTGTACGATCTCGTATTCCGTTCATAATTAACTCCTCACCTGTGTTTAGAATGGCTGAATTTCCACGGTGGCGCAATCTCAAACATATCAATGACTTGGCAACCAAAGATTTCTCGGACGGACAAACACATCTCGATATCCTCAAGGTAAGAACTTTATTTATGCTACACCGAATGCTAATTTCTTCCTAGTGTATAATATACATCCTCTGCGAGCTTCTGCCCGCCAAATCGCCTCTGATTCCCTGCATTCGAGCCTTGCTTCAATGCCGGATGGTGCTGGGGTTGAAGGTCATGACGCAAAGCCGCAAGGAGGTCGTCGAGCGGTTCATCAAAAATTATGAACATTGGTGCAAGGTACGTTTGGGATGAAGCTACTTAACTGTACATTACTTGCATTGAACCAATCGCTTGCAGAAGGTTTTCGAGGAGCACGGAAAAAGCTTTCGCTTCCCCAAACAACATTTTCTAGCTCATGCGCTGGAAGACGTTCGCTTGAAAGGAGTCCTACGCAACGCAACGACACGAACCGGTGAAGGCACGCACCAAGAGGTATCCCAGCACTTCCAGCAGACAAATATGCGAAATGCCGAGGCACAGGTATGAGACTCTTTCCACTTGATACTCATTGAACATTATAATCTTCAGATCACTGTCCGTGACGAGGATCAAGAAGCTGTTGCCCGCACCCGCCTCATAGTCTACGACTTTTTCAAATCCAACGGTGATAATCCATGCCCGGACGACATGGAAGCAGAATCCCTCGAAGGCTTCGGGCGCCGGATTCTCAAATCAAAACTTGCACCCGGAAGTCCAGCCAACCACTGGATCTTTGAGTCTCCTTTGCGGCATGGTGATACAGTGGTGGCAAATAGAAATTGCCGTGGCTTTTTGGTAAAAATCTCGATGTATACATCACCGAATGACCTCAAATAAGATGTAGAGATGGGTATGTGATACTTCTGTACCTCTTAGAACACTCAGCAATATATCATGCACTGACAATGCATCAATAATGGATGGTTTCCGTTTTTTGCCATATCCGGAAAAACACAATGTACCCTCAGCAAAAAAGTGTCATAATAGGATAAAAGTACTTGAAAAACAATGCTAGTTCTCACTTTGACTGACTGGAATTGATTGTCATTTGAGCTCACAACAGCCGCTCGAAGTAGGTCATTTTAGCTATTTTCTCTGCATTTTCAGCTATTTTGTGTGAAAATAGCCAACTCTGAGCGGTTGTTGTGAGCTCAAATGAGGGTCAATTTCATTCAGCAAAAGTGGAAACTAGGACTGTTTTTCAAGTACTTTCATCCTATTGTGACACTTTTTTGCTGAGGATACATTGAGTCTTTCGAGATATGGCAATAATAAGAAACTGTCCTGTTATTGATGCATTGTCAGGGCGTAATATATAACTGAGTGCTCTAAGCAGTACAGAGGTATCATATATTTATTTCTACATTTTATTTCAGGTCATTCGGTGAAGTATACAGCAAGATTTTGGCCAAAAAGCCACGGCAATTTCTATTTGCCACCACTGTAGTCGCAGCTACAAATATCTTCACGGCGGCAACAATCCCGTATATCGCGCATTTGACCCCCGACTTCGCGACTTTCCGCACGCCCAATTTCCTGCCGAGTATTTTACCTATGAAGACACAATCATGGTGTGTTTCCTTGCGCTTCTCAAGTAAGATTTCTCATAATTGATGATTTAGGTTGAAACCTTCCAATGTTTGTACCTCTCATACCAATCGAGAGAGGATTGGAGGAATGCCGAAGATATTCTGCGATGCAATTCCAACTGGAACAAGGAGGGGCCGAGGTATGATTGCATTATGTTCAACTCGGACGAGCCTGGGGTTGCATGCGCGCGTTTACGCTCACTTATACGCTGCAGATTACCGTCATCCCGAATTGTGAACTTAGCGGTCGTGAACATCAGTAAATGGCGGCCGAAAACAGTGTGGGATGGATGTTTGGTTTACGAAGAAGGCAAGGAGTTTTCGTTTCTTCTTTTAGACTATGTAATTCGCGGGGCTTTACTTGCGCCTGCGCATGGCGCGAGGTCGACGCAGCAATTGCGTTATTTGGTTGACGGGGTTGACGGGGACATGTTTTTACGGATTCTCAATGCGATAGAGCATGTATGCTACTAGAAATTCCATTGTAACACTACTGTCCTGGATGTACTCGACCGTGCCCGATGCTAGCCCGATACTGCCTGACCGACCTTATCGTTGCCCGATCGGGAAGGATCGGGTGGTCGGGCCCGATAACAAAAAAAATAAATTTGCGACAATTTGAAGCGGCAGAAAGAAAGACACAATAAAAGCGAATATATTAAACAGCAGTGTGCACAAAGGAGAAACAAGTCATCGTCATTGGACTTTGAGCACTTGAGCAGCAAGCCGCTTGGAACAAAAGGTGCAGTGATGTCTGAATAACACGGAACTGCCCGGAAAGACACTACAATATCTTTTTCGCGTTCACCAGGATGTAGTCAGAGGTAGTCACCTTGCCAAGTTCCGGATATCCCCTAGCTCAAGTTGGAAATAGGCCTCCGAAATTTACATCTGCAAATTACCAGGGTAAATTAGCTGCTAATTTACCCAACTTTTTTGAGGCTCAAAAACGGTAAAATAGGGCTAATTTACCGTCTTCATGAAGGCTAAAGTCGCGTCTTTAGACAGGCACCTTTGAGCAAAGAAAGAGCAGCATTTGTTCATTGCATCCGATATTCGGTAAAAAGCGGCCGGATTTCGGGTGTACACCGTCACGTCCTGCCATCAATGATCATTGGGAGGATTTGGTCAAACTTTCCGCCAAATATGGCGCTTCATAGCTTTCTGAGTCTGTTATTCCTTCCTAACGTCAAAAACAAGGTGTCTGAGAGAATTCTCGAATTTTTCAGCCGGTTCTCAATGCGAAAAAGGCCGTGGGAAATCAGCGTAAATTAGCCCTGTAAAATAGGTCAAATAGACCCCTGCCAGAAGGCTTCGGTAAATTACCTCGGTTAATCAGACGCAAGAGCTATTTCCCGCCACCCTAAGCTGCTCAACCCCTCCCCGGACACGTCACGTGACGCCATCACCGACGCTGGGTCAACTCTTTTTTTTTTTTTTTTTTTGGATTGTTGGCCCACAGCTTCACACTGTGACTGACCAGTGCCCTCGCCGCGGCAGAAGCTTTGGCAGTGACACACTTTGCCATTTCCTATCCTATACTTGAAAACAGGGCCAGGCCATCAGTCGCGTGACTTTTGACAGAAAATCACGGGGTTTTGTCGACTTCCTGCAACCGGCTGTCGAGATGTTGAAAGGCCGAGGTTGTCCGAGGAAAGCTCAGTCCTGGTCTGACAGTTCACGTGTGAGTCATTCAGCGCGGCTCCTGTGTTCGCGTTTGCCTCAAGTTTGCCTCGCAGTTTGGTATTGTGCCTTGCACCTTCCCTTTGCACCTCCACTGTGTCTTGAAGAAAGGTACTGTAGCCTTCCTCTGCTAGCTTTTAGCTGTAGAACTGAGGTGCTTTATAGCTCTGCTCTTTGGTTGTGGTAAGAGAACCCAAACTTTAGCAAACAAATAAATTCACATGCTCTCAGCCTTACTTCGCTGTTAAAAATCTACATATCAACGAGCCGAATTCTGAAATACTTTGATTTCAAAATCTTTTGTTTAGCTAATCTGTGTCTTCAATGTGAGTGTTTTTCTTTCTTTCTTTTCATATTTCCTGTTTGCTATTCTTATATAATAATATTCTAGGGACCAAACTCCTCCTAATACACCACAACGGGCTCAACAAGCTGGACGGCAGCAAGAGAGAGAGAATCGTACTTTAGATAGTCCTCAGCATAGACATCCCCGGATTCCTCAACCCAATTTCCCGGCCAATCCTCCCCCTCAATTGAACCCTAATCAAGATGTCTTTGGAGGACACCCTCTGCACCAACCCCGGTTGACTCCCAATACTGAGGGATTAATAAGACAGCGTCTGGAACAACTGCGTAATGAATCAACAGAATTCCGGCCAGTTCCAGGTGGTCAAGGCAGATACCATTTTGGTGGTAACCCACAGCATATAGATCCTGGACCTGTAAATTCACCTGGCCCTCGACAGATTCAGCCAAGAAACCAGAATGAAGAGCCTATTGCAGCTGCTCGCCGTTTTGTTGAGCAATTACATCAACCTGCTCAACCTTTTCAGCCTGTGAATGCTGCTCAATGGCGCCAGGCTCAAAACAATATGGGACCCGCACCACCTCCACAAGTTGGCCAGGCTCAAGCTCAGCCTCATATACAGCATGCTCAACTCCTCCAACAGCAACGACAACCTGCAGGTCCCCAACCTCAGGCACAACCTCCTATACAACAGCCACCGAATCCACAACCCCAGGCACAGCCTCCTATACAACAGGCTCAGCCTCCACGGGTGCAACCTCCACCACCTGAGGCTCATGTGAACCCAAATACATTACCAAAATATTTTCGACCCTATATAGAGGCTAATGTCAGGATCAAAAAATTGGGCCCAATGGATTTGATCTGCCCCAATTGTCAGGCTCTACATTGGAAGGCTGAGCGAATATCCAAGACAACTTTGGAAAACCCACGATTTGGAACATGCTGCCTTAGTGGGAAAGTGACATTGCCTAAACTGCGTGCACCTCCAAGAGATCTTCAACAATTATTTGATGGTGAAAGTCATCACTCAAAGCACTTCTTGGAATGTATCCGCCGATACAATTCTGCCTTTTCATTAGCATCTGTAGGAGCGAAACTTGATCGCTCAATTGAGGGTGGAGGTCCTTATGTTTACAAAATTCAGGGAATATTCTACCACAATGTTGGTGCTTTGCAACCAGAGCTGGGTCAGGAACCTTCTTATGCGCAACTGTACTTCTATTCATCAGAGGAAGCAAATGCTGCCAGGATGCGGCGTAATGCACCACAGGCAAATAGCCGTATGTCTGGCCTAAAGCCAGAAGTGATGGGAATTCTAGATGGTGTTTTACAGGAACATAATCAGTATGTTCAGGCTTTCAAGACAGCATTTGAACGAATCAAAGAACAAGAGCAGAATCATCCCAATATTAGATCAGAAATATTTACAAATATTCAACTTGAGCCTGGCACAGATCATCGGCGCTACAATGCACCAACAACAAATGAAGTAGCTGTGATATTGCCTGGGGATGGCTCTCTCCCAGTAGATCATCGGGATCTGATTGTTCAGTATAGAGGTGGAGTACAGGTACTGAAAAGAATTTATGAAACCAATCCATCCTATCAGCCTATGGCTTATGTTTTATTATTTCCATATGGAGAACATGGCTGGCATAAAAACATTCCTCTCAATTTGCCTGCTGGAAACGATACAGACCAAGAGGAAGAAGACCGTGATCCAGGCGAAGAGGAGCCAAATCGAGGTCGCCGGCGCGAGAATATGACTATCTTAGAATATTATGCTTATCGTTTACACCAAAGAGCCACAGATTCTCTGCACATATTCAAAGCTGGAGCACTGTTTCAACAATGGATAGTAGATGCTTGGGCTACCACTGATCAAAATCGTCTAAATTGGTATAGAACTCATCAAAAGGAGTTAAGGGTTGAACTCTACAAGGGCCTGGCTGATGCTACCAGTAACAATGATATAGCACTAGGAGATGTTGGAAAAAGATTCATTCTCCCTTCCTCATACATTGGAGGTTCGCGTTTTATGGTTCAGTTATATCAAGACTCTTTAGCTATTGCACGACATTGTGGGAAGCCGGATTGGTTTGTCACAGTAACTGCCAATCCACGTTGGACAGAAGTTGAAGCAAGCTTACTTCCTGGCCAAACACCTGCTGATAGGCCTGATTTGGTTGCACGTGTCTTCAGGGAAAAGATACGGATCCTGTTGGACTCTATCAAGAATGGTGAATTCGGGGCATATGCTGGAGTGGTTTGGACTATAGAATTTCAAAAGCGTGGCCTTCCACATATCCACATCTTAATTTTCAATAAGCCAGATCATCGAGTCAGAAATCCAGAGGATGTTGACCGTGTAGTCTGGGCTCAGATTCCTGACAAAATAAAATATCCCAAACTTTGTGCTTTGGTGACCACTCTGATGGTTCACCGACCCTGTGGCAATGACAATCCCAATGCCCCCTGTATGAAAGATGGAAAATGTTCAAAGGGCTATCCAAAGCCATTTCAGGCAGAGACACGACTAGCTGAGGATGGATATGCAATTTATGCAAGACCACAAAATGGTGTTACTTTTATTGACAAGGGCAAGACAATAGATAACCGCTGGATTGTTCCTTATAATCCCAGGTAAGAAAGCCTTATACTTTCACTCAAGATTTGAATCAATATATGGTGTGTAAATTCTTTGCAGAGCACTTCTGGAATATGGCTGTCATATGAATGTTGAATGCTGTATTTCTATCAAAGCAACGAAGTATATCCATAAATATGTCTACAAAGGCCACGACCGCAGTACCCTCACAGTTGAACAACAGAATGATGAAATCAAATTACATCTGGACAGTCGTTATATATCAGCTCCTGAGGCCACTTGGCGACTTCTTCGGTACAGATTGCATGAGGAGAAGCCTACAGTTGTTCGTCTCCAACTTCATCTTCCGAATGAACAGAGTGTAGTCTTCAACCAAAATGATGATGCCGAAACTGTGCTCAACAGAGGAGCTACAAAGGACACTACTCTCACTGCATTCTTCAAAGCCTGTGCAAATGACCTTCCCAAGGCCAGAGACTCTCTATACCAGGAGTTTCCACAGCATTTTGTATGGAACAAACCTACTACCAAGTGGACAGTAAGGAAGCAACAATTTGCCATCGGAAGAATGTTCTTTGCTGGACCTTCTGCTGGGGAGCGCTTTTATCTTCGGACACTGTTGACTGTTGTGCGAGGTCCAACCTCATTTGAAAACCTTCGTACAGTCAATAATGTTGTTTACCCAACCTTCCAAGAAGCATGTCTGGCTCTTGGATTGTTAGAAGATGACAGAGAATGGGAACAATGTCTTGACGAGGCATCAGTCATGCAAACAGGATATCAACTCAGGCAGCTGTTTGCAACAATCATTCGAGAGAATTGGCCTTTACAAGATCCAGTGGCGCTTTGGAACAAATTCAAACAAAACATATGTGATGACCTGCGTTACAAACTTATACAAAAAGGATTTCAAAACCCTACAGAACATCAGATATATGACTATGGCCTCTATCTTCTTGATTCTATTTTACATGGCTCTGGAAAGTCTTTGTCTGATTTTCCTCCTATGCCTCGACCTGTAGACAACTGGGCGCAATTGGAAGCAAATCGTCTGATTGCTGAACAGTTAGCATATGATCGGGCTGAGCAGCGCAGATTGGCTGAACCTCGAATCCAGGGGCTTAATGTTGAACAGCGCGCTGCATTCAATGCTGTGATGCATTCCATACAAAACAGTGAACCCAAATTATATTTCCTGAACGGTCCAGGTGGGACAGGGAAGATTCATGTTTATAACACCTTATGCTATGCTTTGCGAGCCGAAGGAAAGATTGTACTCTGTGTTGCATCATCTGGCATAGCTTCATTGTTGTTGCTCGGTGGCCGGACCTCTCACTCCACATTCAAGATTCCCCTAATTCTATATCAAGACATTCTATGTAATATTAAAAAGCGCACACACTTGGCTGAACTGCTGCTGCGAGTTGAATTGGTGATATGGGATGAAGTGCCAATGCAGGATCGTCGAGCGCCGGAAGCTGTTGACAAAACTATGCAGGATATACGCAGTGATCCACGTCCCTTTGGAGGTGTCACTATTGTCTTTGGCGGAGACTTCCAGCAGATTCTACCAGTTGTTGTCAAAGGCAGGAGAGAGGATATTGTTGGCTTTTGCCTCAAGCGTTCTTATCTGTGGCCACGGATTCAGATGCTTAATCTAACCCAGAATATGAGATTGGGGGGACCATTGACACATGCCCGCCAAGAAGACAAAGATTTTGCTCGCTGGCTCTTAGATGTAGGACATGGGAGAAATTCTGATGCCAATGGCAATGTGCAATTGCCAGCCAACGTCAAAATTCCTACAAATACAGAAGAAGCTCTCATCGATGCAATCTACCCTGGTATTTCCGCAATTCAATCCAATCATCAGGATGATAGATACTTCTCGGAACGCACTATTCTCTCGGGCAGAAATGATGAAGTTGATGAGCTCAATCAGAAGCTACTCAATAAATTCAATGGTCAGGAAACCGTTTATCACAGTGCAGACTCTGCTATTATAGAGGAGGGCGTGGATGGGGGTTTTGAATATCCCGTAGAATATCTCAACTCTGTGAAAGCATCTGGGCTGCCTCTTGCAAAGCTGGCTTTGAAAGTGGGATGCCCAATCATGATTCTGCGCAATCTTGATCCTCCAAATGGTCTGTGTAACGGCTCTAGAGGTATTCTCACAAGAGCGGCTGCTCATGTTCTGGAGATCAGACTAATTGGTGGTGAACATATGGGAACTTAGAAAGCTTTTATTCCCCGCATCTCTATTATTCCAGCTATGGAACAAGTGGGAGTATCTATGAAACGTCGCCAGTTTCCTGCCCGTCTTGCCTTCTCTATGACAATCAACAAATCACAGGGTCAATCCGTAAATAATATTGGACTCGATCTTCGCACCGATGTGTTCACTCATGGCCAACTATATGTAGCACTGTCCCGATGCACATCTAGCCAACGTATCAAGGCTCTGTTCAAACCTGCGAATGTAGATAGTGCACTTACTAAAAATATTGTATATGAAGAGGTCTTAAACTAAATAGTTTGTACAAATCAATACAACTGTTATTCATTGTATATATAAGTATAAGTACACCAAGAAAAACCCCCGGGGTTTGGGGCAGAGGGGGTCCGGAGGAAATGCATTTACGCAGACACGTGATGGATATCACGGTACTGTGGGACTCGCAGCTTGGAATTTCGACCAGTGCCTAGTCTCGGATACCCAGACGTTCCTACGCAATCCTTGTAGGCGTGGTTTATAGAACCGGATGTGTTTCCTAATCGGTAATTACAATGACAGCTGGTGACGTTTGATTGATTTTGCAGGCGATGGGAAAAAGGGCGTAGGAACGTCTGGGCCACTTCACTTGAGGCACCTACCATAACCCCCAAACACGCATTGGCGCCATAGGAACCTTTTTCCCATCGCCTTGGTTTTTCCCATCGCCTTCAAAATCCATCGAAAAATGTCATTGTAATTACAGATTAGGAAATAGCTCCCACGCCCCCACGGATTGCGATTAAAAACGTCTGGGTATCCGAGAAGGACCCCCGACAACCACCTACGAGGCCTGTCCGCAAAATTTTCAATTCGGATAAAACATCCCCCAAAATTGGGCGGACCCTGCCCGGATTCGGATAAGATATCGGCCATGGAACGGCCGTGCCTGTCCACAAATTCGGATAACCCATGAGGGCCGGCCGCTAGGCCTGGTTCAGATCCGGATAAAGTTTCATATGTCGGCGCGCATCGGCTGGGGTCGGCGCAGATCGGAGGTCAGTACCGGTCAGTGCCGAAGATGGCACGCTATACACATACTTACTTAGAAAATAGAAATAGATACACACTCACGGCGTGAACCACTTAAAACGACAGGTTGCCTGGAGGGAATGTTTTTTTATTCGACAAATAATAATCATATTTTATTAGTATCAGCCCATGCCACTAGTACTCAGCCTTTGTTCGACGTCGATTTTCGCGAAACCTCTGCATGGTGGCTGACCTCGGCGTGCTGGAGGTTCTCGACTCGGACGATGAAGACCAACTTCCTCCTTTGGACATCAACAAATGGATTGGGAAAGATCGAAAATATCCTCTTCACGCACCGAAGGAATTGGAGGCTTACTGCGCGGGTCATCTTCGCATCCAATAGGAGAGAGATTAAATGTCGAAGCCTTCCTGCGTGCCATCATCCCCACAAAGTCATATGCATTAGTGTTTCCAGCCGCAGAGACTTGCTTTTCAAAGTCAAAACCTACCATGGATATTGACCAAACAATTCAGCATCCGAAGACTCGACCACTTCCGCCAATTATCCTTGTCAAGCAGCTAATCCAGGTGGTGCGGCAAGCAACTCTAGATGGAAAATTATCCGTCTCGGACTCGCGTTTCCCTGGCACGCGGTTTTCATTTTGGATCATTGGAACGTGGCAATGGCTTATTGAGATGGCTGATGCGCGAGAGGATTGGGAAGTCGGACGAGACTGGGTCGGTCGGACGCGAGGAGCATTGGTGGCTGCAGATATGGCGGCTCAGCCTGAGAGGCTTTCGACATTGGGTTGGAACGCTCAACTCATGGCGGGGGAGCAGACACTACAGTTTTCGCGTGCTATTTCGGACAGAATGGTTTCGGATGGAATGATGGATGTTATGATTTCTGTGCTCGAGAAACGCATCTCTGTTGTGTCTCGCCTGGCGTCCCGAATTATTCTGGTGCCGCGCGCCTTCATTGAGATTTTGAAGGCTGAGCGACCCGAAGACTTCAAGGAGGTGAAAAGATCATATTTGGTGGCGCTGGAGAGGAAGGTAAAGGAGGGTGGTGCATCGAAGCTATGGTTCACGGCGCTCTGGGAGGAGCAAATCCATTGGCTTGCATTCAAATGTGATTTTAAAACCCTAACAGGGGCAGCACTCAGCTATGGTAAGTATGATTCAATGCTATTACTCGCCGTGCTAACACAAAATCCAGGAGACCCCGTGAACATGTCTGGAAAACCGCGTATAATTATACAAAAGACGCTGTGGTGGCTACAAGGCCGGTTCAACAAATCTCAATTATTACCGGTAAAGCCAAAGCGGAAGGGTACAGCCATACCTACATAGACAACCGAGATATAAACATGCCCGGATTGTCGACCTTCCCCTCAGATTCCGAGATCAACGCCGCTGCTCTCCGCGCCCACGAAGAGGCCGAAAATTTGTTTGCCCTCATCGGCGTCACCTTTTCTGATGTATGTATGCGGCGGCTCCAACTCATCATCTCCAAGCTGGTTCGCACCACCCGCTGTCTATAAAGACGAGCCAGAGATGTCCCTCCTCTGGGGCAGACGAAAGGCAAGAAGAAGGTCGTGGAACAAGGCGTGGAGAGGGCCGAATCAGACGATCCGGATTCTGACTTCCCCGAACATATCACTGCATGGTAGACGCAATACGCTTTTTTTTTTGTATTTTTTACACCATTTTACGCTAATTTTTGGGCCCTCCCGCCTATGCCTGGTCAACCGTTCGGATAAAACATCGCCTTGAACAAGGCCTGGTTCGAATTCGGATAAGATCTTCCCCATTTGGGGTCCGGATAAGATGTCCCAAAGTTTGAATTTTCGCCAGGCATCATAGGTGATTGTCAGGGGTCCTATCCGAGACTACCAGTGCCATACCCACTAAAACTCCCGACGGTTGTGCGGGACTCGAACCCACGACCGTAAGCGTTACCACCCTTACGGCAGCCGGGACCCTGGGAAAAAGGTTCCTTGGCGTAGGAACCTTTTTCAGGACCCCCGACAACCACCTATGATGCCTGCCGGCGAAATTTTCAATTCGGATAAAACATGCCCAAAATTCGGGCGTACCCTCCCCCAATTTGGATGAGAAATCCACATTTCGGCGACGAGGGCTGGTGGAAAATTCGGATAAAGCTGCCGATAGGCCTGGCCGAGGTTCGGATAACATAGACTGCCGACGGCTTGGTTGAGGATCTTGCGGCTAACCATTGAAGGATTCGGGTCAGTTATCTTCCAAATCACGGCAAACCAGCGGATTGTCGCCCTTTTCAGGCCGTTTTAGGCCTGCAACGGTTCGGCAGGGCCAATGCCACGGGCAGAGCTGATACCCGAGGGTTCCGAGCTGGATGAAGCATTTTTGCTGTCATCGAGAACCGAGGGTACATTTTCAAGGCCGTTCCGGCCGTAGGAGCAAAATTCCGATTTCTCCCTGATTTTAGGCGATTTTCTGAGGCCTGGTCAAACAATCCGGATAAAACGTCGACCTGGCGGAGGCCTGGTCTGAATTTGTATGAGATTTTCCCCATTAGGGGTCCGGATAAGACGTCCCAAAATCCAAAAATTTCCCGGCAGGCATCATAGTTGGTTGTCGGGGGTCCTCCTTTTTCCCGTCGTAGTTCGATTGGTCTAAAGTATGTTTTGTAATGCCGGTGCCCGGCTTACAGAAAGGGGGAGCCTGCGTAATTTCGAGTTTCTTAGGTTCAAAGACTAATAGAGAGTTTGCGGTAGCCACTATTTGTAGGACCCATGGATGGGATAAAATAGTGGCTTCTTGGGGCCCGAGGTACAAACAACGGTCTCGCTCCAGGCCGCACAAGAGCCACCAGTGGCTCACCGCAACCTCTCTAATAATTAAACTTTTAAAATTAATCTTCAGATACAATTGAAGGTGAATAAGCAACTGGACACCGCGTTGTGAGCGATTTAGTCCTTGGCAGCAAATTAAGGCCATACAGTTGAGGCTATTCTGCAGTGGCGGCGACGTTAAGTGCCTTTTTACGTCGGAAAAACTGCGCAGGTTGAGGCATGTCTTGTACTGTTGCAGCAGAAATTGTAATCACTGCAGTGCCCAGTTGATCGAGATCTGGCAAGGCTTTACATATATTAGTCCCGCTGTCTCTCCGTGTTTGGAGCTTTTCAGTGCCTGGATTGTGTATGCTACCCAGCTAATGTACATGAGATGTGAATACTTACCACACCTTGTCTTACGCACTCGAGCTCACTCGTCCTTTGGCTCTTGGATGAAAAATTTCCTTTTTAGGAAGGGCACTTAAGTCGCGCTCACTGTGATTCACACCAAGTCGCGATGCTCGGAGGGCTTCACCGTCGTAAATGGCTGTGAGGGCGGGGACAAGATTGAAGGTTGGTTGAAGGGCAAATTCGCCAGCTGTCACGGGAAATGCCGCCGTCCGAACTGATGGTGTGCCCGTGAGAGACCAAGCCTGATGGTGTGCCCGTGGGAGATCACCCTGAAATTCCCAGGAACATTGCACAGCCATCCGGATTTTGGGATCCTCAGACAAAAGGGGGAGCAAGCTCCCCCAATTAGATCCCGTCATGAACATTACTCAGCTGTCCGGCCGGCGAGCGCGAGTCACTGCTCTCTCGGAGTCTCTCCCGCCCTCCAGACCCCCTTCCGCCTCCCGACTCGTCACGCCCTCAACAAGACTACCTGTCCCTGATTCCCACGCAAGATAATCTGCATTCCCGCTTAGTAGCCGCCGCCTCTGCGCTGAAACCCGATTGCGGCGGCCTTGTCCCTCTCGCTCTTAGGCCTTGGGGTGAGCCTTGGGTCTCCTGTAGCTGGTCCACTTCTGGCGCCGCCGCTGAATCTCCAAGAGTTTTGTTACTGTATTTTTTCTGGTTGTACTGCTTGCACTCTTTCAATGCTACTTCTGCAAGCCTTGTTCTTGGGAGAACTTACGATATGGACTGGCCGGCTTAAAGGTGAATCCTATCTCAACGGAACCAAGTATTCCGAGTGTCGCACTTTGTCTCGCTAGGAAAATAGGAGGTCTTCGCTTGTGGCAAAAAATAATTGGCTTCAAACGGAATAATCCGAGAATTTACTCCTTTTGCTGGATGATACATGGTACGATTTTTTATGCGCCTTTGAATCCTGCACTAACACCTCTCTATACATAGGCAGTCTGTAAGGTGCTTTAGCGTAAATTTAATACTGTACTTTGCGGCTTTTTCCCTGATTTTTTTTAGAGTTGTGTTGAGACGAGACTCGGGCAACCTTAGTTATACAGTGCCAAGCGCCACTTCTCCAACACTGCCTTTTCGGGCGGAAGAAAATTTTTGTAATTTATTTGTGATTTTCTGAGGAAGAAAACCGACCAAAAGAATGCGTTTGGCGTCGAGAACTCACTTTTTCCCACGGTGTTTCACTTTTTTCGGGTCTGAAAAAATTAAAATCGTCATTTTGACTCTAATTTTGGATGGATTGAGCCCAGATGTGTTCAGTTGTCATGCAGAAACCCTGAAAAAGTGGTAGCCGAGTGTAGCGGAGTCTGTTCTGACTTACCTGGGTGATCCGCCCAATGCTGGCACGGCAAAGTCCGGGAAACACGTGATCTTAACCCTAACCGATATGGGAATTTGATGATGGCATCAACCATCATTAGGGTTTGTTTCACTTTTTCGGAGGTGAAAACACAAAAACTTGTTCAATTGCCTTGCAAAGCACAAGATGAGTTGCTACACATCCATAGAGACGTTCTACGCTGTTTTTAAGTTGAATGGTGATGACGGCATAATGTAGTATCGAGTTTAACTTTGGATGCCGTCCCCTGCCAAAAAAGGAACCGTGATGTGATGCTTGGCACTGTAATGAGGTGAGCTCCCAAGCCATACTCTTCAAGCGAAGTCAGAGTACTCAGTAAACGCTAGCTAAATGGAGTGAGTTCCCGAGTCAATCCCCGAGTCAGAAAAAGGTACTGTTTTGAAGCGGTATGATTTCTTTCACATTAATTCGCCAATCCAACGGCATTCCTCTACTCTGGTACTGGATAAGGTTCGGTCTTGGCTGGGCATACCCAAAATTCGTATCAACACCTCCCCTTTTGATGCACGTGAGGTTGATGGGGCCAGAGATCTGACACCAGTGACCGCCCGAAGGGCGAAGGGCTATAACGCTATAGCCCTATAGGAGGTACTGTAGTATTTCGACCAAGTGTTCAGGTGACGGGTGACAGGGACCCGTGAACTGAACACTTTTAGTGGTGGTGACGGGTGACGGCTGGTTTTTGGGCCTAAAAATGGCGAAAAAATCCAAAATTTGCTCGGCCGGCAGCTGCCGACAGCTGCCGGGCTACCATATATAGTAATTTTGATGTGATTGCCGCGCGGTGAACACCTCAGTGAACACATTGTTGGTGATACGATGATACGATAGTTACGACCAACTACGCTATACAAATAGCTCAGGTAAATACCTCGTTGGTTCGGCTTAGCGCATATACATTGCAGAGAGAAACAGTAAAATAAAGGGAAAATACCAGGGGAACCACGGGAGATTGTGTTCATGAGAACATATCAAGCCTGGTCCGCTGAAAAGAAGAAAACCACTGTCAAGGGAAAACACACAGGTCATCTCATGTCCTTCTTCCGATTGAACATCCCTCTGAGTTTTGGCAGCCCAAGGTCTCCACCCTGTGCCGGACGGGAATCGGGAGGGGGAAGCGGGTCGGCATCCGATGCCCAGGGAACACTTGGGCCGGAATGAAATTGTTGGGGACCGGGATGTGGACTGGGGGAAGACGATTCCGAGCCCTGAACAAAGCTGGAGTTCGGGAAGGATGGCGGAGGAAGTGGGACGGTAGGGGCAGGTGCAACGGGCGGCAAATCGCCTGTCCTAGTAGGCCTTGGCGTTTGATCGTTGCCAATGACGTCAGACTTGGCGACCGGATCCACCGTCTGCGTCGCCATCGAGGGTGGGCGGTCCTGCTGAGGCTGCTGAAACGACGGTAGCGTTGCAGCTATCATCTCGTTGAAGGAACGCAAGAGCTGGGAAACGATTTTGGTTTCTTCGACCATGAGAGCCGACATGCCATGAACATAGAGCCTCAGCGAGTGCATCTCATGCCACAGCTGTCGCTCGCAAGTGAAGCCGGAAGCGGGGAGCGAGTGAGAAGCGGATGTACGTCGTTTGCGAGCGAGCCGGAATCTCGCGCAAGCTGCTTTATCTCTAGGGTTGGGAAAGCGACCTGGGGAACGATGCTCTGTTCCATGAGAGGGATATCGTGGGGGAGATGATGTCGAGTCCATGTTTGTAGCGGTGTAGGGAAACAGTGAAGGCTGAAATGTGGAAGGAGGTGGCGTTGTTCTGCACCGATGGGTTGCCGATGCGTATTCTCACCACAGAGATTCCTCACCAAAAAGCGGTGGTGGTGGTGGTAGGAGTGGTAGGGGACAGGGGACCCATACCCTGAGGGTGACAGGTGACACCCAGTGAACACTTGGTCGGTAGTCTAGTAGTGGTGGTCGGCAACCCGCCGCCAATTTCAAACTCCGACAGGTGCACAATCAGTGGTCAGACGGTTTTCCTCATCGTGAAAGCACTTTGAGGGAAAATTTTGGCGGGACAAATGAATGGTGGATGCTCCCTAAAGCAAATGACTGAAGTCGTTGTTTTAATTTGTGCCCCGAAATGCACAAACCCGCCATTTTCACCTACTGATTTGGACATACGTCGACACTCAAGAGGGATTCTGTAAATTAACTTCAGTCATTTCAGTCTAGACTACGTAAGGTATAATTTCCGGGTATACCGATAGTTCTAACTTCCTCATGCGCGTCGGAATTTTTAGGTGAGCAGTCGGAGAGGTGCCACAATATATTGGGTATTTACACCCTTTTCTTGCTTGAAATTACTCTCAACAGACTGCCTTAGGGTATTGGTGAATATTCAAACATGTTTTGTATTTCTCCTGCGTCAGGGAACACTATTTAGAGGGAAAGGAGTGGTCGAGCAGGAGGCACCTTCCAAATGCGGTAATACCGGTTGTACGATCACCGAATTTTGGCAGCGTTGCCGACCACCACTAGTAGTTACCGCGGGGGTCCGACCGGAGTGCACCCTTATTACATAATGTGTCAAAAATTGGGCCACGTGCATCTGCCACGTTGAGACTGATGCGCTCACGAACAAGAGATAATCGCGTACCGTTCCCACGACCCCCCCTCCCCCAAATAAGGAGATTGTTTGGTGCGTACAAACAAAGCCCTTTCTCGCTGTTTAAGGCTCGCTGGGTGCTCCAGCTGCATCTCCGAGGCCTCTCAACTCCCCCTGGCCATGATATGAGCAGATCACCGACCAGTTGTGCTCCAATACGGGAGGAGGTGGACCTCAGAAAAATTGACGAGGGGACGCATGGTTGAGCGGGTGTGCCATGAGTCCTAGCCGGAGGGTCCCGGCTGCCGTAAGTGTGGTAACGCTTACGGTCGCGGGTTCGAGTCCCGCACAACCGTCGGGGGTTTTGTCGAAACCAACGGGACGCCCAGTTTTGAGAGGTTACGGGCCCTCGTTCGACGCCGGTCTTGCTGCGCAACACCCTAGACATTGACACAGCTCAACTGTCTCTGACGACAAAACCAACTAGGCTTAGCCAAACGAGCCTGCAAACGACCGCAGCTCCAGGCCACGTCATCCGCCAGACATGGTGACCACATCTGACTCTGCTGCCACTACCCCCGTGCTGGAAGGACCAGAAAACTATCCAATCTGGAAGATCCGCATGGAAGGGGAATTTGCCAGAGAGAAAGTTTCCTTGATCATCTCCGGCGAAGACACCGCTGCCACCCAGGCCGCAGCTGAGGCGTCCGCCTCCGCACCCACCACTGCCTCCGCCATTTATGGTGTACCCACATCCACTAGCGCCATCCGTGACTCCTTCCGCGTACGCGACGCTCGAGCCCGTGGTATCATCCACAAGTTCCTCTCCAACTCAATCCTCATGTCGGTCGCTCACCTCAAAGGCGCCAAAGAGACTTGGGACACCATCGTCACGACGTATGAGAAGGTCAACGTTGGTGCCACCGCTTTCTTCACGCTCGTCCAGATGCTCGAGACAAAGTGGGACCCATCTACCAAATTTGACGAGCACCTCGCCAAGCTTCGCTCCGGAAACATGACCCTCACCAACATGGCTCGAACCGTTGACGACGAGTTCTTGGCATGGATCCTGCTCAAGTCTTTGCCTGACACTCCTGGGTGGAAACTCCTCATCTCGCAGACGGTCAACAGCGTCGGTCAGGGCGAAAAGCTCAAGTTTGCGGAAGCCGAGCAGCGCATCGAGGCGGAGCTGGCAAACCCGATCCTCACCGCCTCCCCGGAATCAGCATTCGCTACCACAGTCGCGCCCTCCTCAAACTACAAAGGGAAGAATCCGGGGGGTCGGAACAAGAAATGCACGCTCCACGGTACCTGTTACCATGACACCAAGGACTGCCGCGACTTGAAGAAAAAGGCTGAGGAGGAGAAAGCCAAGGCGCTGAACGCGAGTGGGGGCGGAGACGAGAGCGGACATTATGTTACTGCATTCGGAAACTCTGTATCGAAGGACCTTGCCAAACGCATCGGAGCCTATGCTGCGAGTGAACTGAGCCGCCCCTTGACCTACGCCCGGATACTTGACACGAGTGGTCCATCGCAAAGACCTTCAAGCAGCTCGACCCGCCAAGGAAAGTGAGATTTGGTGACGAAACATTCGCAGATGCCACTGGCATCGGCGAGGTCCAGCTCCTCAGCACTGTCAAGGGAAAGCAGATCCTGCTCACCCTCTCAAACGTGCTATATGTCCCCTCATTCCACCTCTCCTTCATCTCCGTCCACAAACTTGCCCAAAATGGAAATCTAACTTCCATATTTGGAAGAACCGCTGGTCACGTCCTCGACCGGAACGGAGACGTCGTCTTGGAGGTCAACCACGACCAAGGTCTGTACCATCTGACAGCCGAACCTGTCGTCCAGCCAGAACGTGCACTGGCTGCCATCGACATAAACATCCTTCATCGTCGCATGGCCCATGTAGGTATGGACAGCCTCGAAGGCATGGTGAAGCGTGGGGACCTCAAGGGCATTGATCGTCTCACTGGCGAACGGAAATTCTGTCGCGCCTGCGCCAAAGGAAAAATGCGCAAACTCCCGTTCCCAACCGATGGTCGCCAGCGAGCCACCCGTCCTCTACAAATCATACACAGCGACGTGGGCGGCCCAGTTAGCCCACAATCCCGTGACGGGTACAAATACTGGATCACCTTCATGGACGACTCAGCGGGTTTGACTGGGTACTCTACTTGAAACAAAAGAGCGAAGTCCCTGCCGCATTTAAGCAATGGAAGGCAGACGTTCAGGCTTTCTTTGCGGAAGAGATAGAGGAAGTCGTCTTCTCCCCAAACTTCATCGATTTTTGGCGCACTGATAACGGGGGGGAATTCACCTCAAAGGAGCTCGAGAGAGAGCTGCCGCCGCAGATACCCCTGAGCAGAACGGTGTCGCTGAACGGGCAAACCAAACGCTCGTGACAACCCCCCTTACCATGCTGATTGACTCCGGACTCCCGCAGAACTTCTGGAAGGAGGCGATGTCCTGCGCCGCGTACGTCCTGGGCAGACGCCCATACTCCTCGAACGGAGGTGTGCCACCATATGAGACACTGTTCCAACGCAAAGTGGACCCAATCGAGTTCCGTCCCTTTGGGTGCACCGGCTACGCTCTAATCCCAAAGGACAAACGTGTGGGGAAGTTCAGTGAACGTGGGCGCCAGTGCATCCTACTAGGATATGGGGACAGTGAAGTCGGTGATGGGAAGAAGGCCTATCGGCTGCTTGACGTGGAGACGAGGGCTATATTTCACAGCCGCCACGTAAAGTTTGACGAAGCGGGACCTACAGATGTTTCCATCTTTGGGGAAGCACCCGGACCGCAGACTGAGTGGGAGCAACTATTCCGGCCGGCACACGAAGCAACGGGGTTTTCAGACAGTGGGAGCGTATACGATGACGTCCCTATGGCCGAGCCTGCAGAATCAGTGGGGGATTTTCCTCTTGCGCGAGGGGGGGGACGGGGACACAGAAACTCTCAGCACTGTAACTGCGAAACAGGAACCTCCATCTCGCATCCCAGTCCCAATGCATCCTACTTCGATTTCTGAGCACATCGCACGCAGGAGAAACCCAGCAACTCCTCCGCAACCTGCACCAAACGTGCCTCCTCCTCAACCACAACTCGCACTACCAGAATCCGCTCCGCGTCGTGGGCTGCATGTGAGGAAACCAGCCGACCGCAATCGGGAACTCATCGAAAAATCAGACGCCCCTCCGCTGCTCCAGCCTCTCCCAGACTCTAAGTGCCAGACCTTCCCCAGATCCTGGAGGAGGAACCGGAAACTGTGCTCATCGACGTCGATGATGCCTTCTTCGCTGGTATAGCAAACAGCGGACCAAGCGAACGTCCTACTCCTACCACCCTCGCTGAGGCCTTCAGCGGTCCAGACGGTCCTTACTGGAGATCAGCATACGCAGAAGAAATAGCGAACCTGACTGAAAACGATGTGTACGAGGTTGTCCCTATTCCAGATGGGGTCAAGCCCATCAGCACCAAGCCCGTAATGCGCATAAAGCTAGACAGCAAAGGAAACATTGAACGCTATAAGCTTCGCATCGTTGCACGGGATTTTGGTCAGCAAGGGGGAAACCTCAAAGAAACCTTTGCCCCTGTCGCTAACCTCGAGTCAATCCGCATCATCTGCGTTCGCCGTTCTCGCTGCCAAATACGACCTTGAACTGGACCAGATGGACGTCTCTACAGCGTACCTTAACGGCGTTCTAGAAGACTCCGTGTACGTATCCCCGCCTGAGGGAACAGACAGTACGACAAAACCGTCACAAAAGTCCGGCCAGATCTCAATCAACTCGGCACTGATTGCCGAAATTTTTGTTGCACGGTTCGCCGCCTTTATCCCAATCTTCGGGGTGCGATTGACTTTCTCCACGCCCACCGCACCGCCAAAGCCAAAAGACGTGTCATGAAGCAATTCCGAAAAGGAAAAATAAAATTACTGGTTTCAACTGAAACAGTGGGCATGGTATGTGTGCCCGCACCTTCACTCGCCTGCATCCCCAAACCAGAATTACCGTCACGTGGGCCCCGGGACATGTCAATATCGCGGGGAACGAGAGAGCGGACGTGTTAGCCAAGCGCGCAGCATCCACGAAGTCCTCTTCCGACGATCTCGATATCTCGAGGCGGTTGCGCGAGAAATTACCCGTCAGCAGATCAGCTACCCTCCAAGCCTTCAATGCGGAGTTGAAAAGCGCTGTGCTTCGCGACTGGCGAGATCCAAGCGCTATGCTCGAACCATAAGCTACGATGTGAAAATCACCAGCGGATCATACATCAAACTCACACAGCTCCTTCCGCACAGCCTTGCTGTCCTGCTGCTTCAGCTTCGAACCGGCCACATCCCCCTCGCTCAGCACCTTCATCGCATTCAAAAGACCGTAACCGACAAGACGTTTCGACTGTTTCCAATCATCTGGCGATTCGTGGTTTTCATCGCATGGATGTGTCAAATGTGAGTTGATTTACGTTAGCAGTTGAGGCTCAACTTGTAGCATGATCATTGACTTGAGAGATCCCTATCGGTACGGAAAAAACCTCCCACCGTCAATTGGCGCGACGTCAAAGCGACGGTTCATGGCAAACCTCAAGTCGTCGAGCAAGCACAGCAAATATTGATTCGGAGGAACTGGACGCCGAGCCGGAGGATCTCGAAATACACGACAAGGTGAAGGATCCTCTTGCCTGGCTCAACGACGGCTTGCCCGACCTCCGCATTGCTTCCACAGGTCGATTTGATCTCGCTGACGACTTCGACATCAAGCAATACTTGCACATCTTAGCCAGTAGTGTGGAGGGCTCGGTAAGCAGTTTTCAGGTTGCAGATGGTGAAAAGAGGATAGACCGCGAGAGAGCAGCAATTGCGGCCGCTGATTCCCTCGCTCCGAAGGAGCACCAGTGGAAGAGTTGGGGGTCAATTTGACCGGTAAAATGGGGCAAATTAGCATAGTAAAATTGCTTTCAGGTCTATTTGACCAGGGTAAAATAGCAAAATTTCTCCCGGACCCCGTCTATTTAACGCTAATTTACTCCGGTAAAACAGGTCAAATAGGACCCCTGCGGGGTCCTGATGCATTTTACCCACATCAACCAGGTCTCCGACCTATTTCCCGCCACCCTACCCGGGCTGCGCTCCCTCGGCAGCGCGTTCGTTTGGCCTTGGGCAGTCACAGCAATAAATAGACAGGAGTGATGGCCGGAAGGATTGAATTCAGACCCGAAGTTACGAACTTGCTTTGCTCAAGCAATGCTCAAGTGACGAAGATTCATGGTTTCACATCAAAGTTACTAACTTACTCACATTTAGCCAAAGTTACGAAGTCACGAAGATGGCGCGGACTCGGCGTTCCTCAGGGGACCGTGCCGTGTAAACTTCCTTCCTTCCTTCCTTCCTGCGCTCCCAGCTACATTGGGCATTTTATACTGTTTGAATGGCGCCCAAGAGTTTTTACACAAACTCCTTGCCCGAAGGTTACCATTCTGGGAAGAAATCTCCTTTCATGCCCCAGGTTGATCTCTTCGACTGTTTTTTTGTAACTGAAAGCGAATCACTTTGCCCTTTCGGCATTCAATTGTCATCAACTGAATCAATCCCGCGTTTGGGTCTAAAACTGGGCAATTCAACTTGCTGAAATCATCGGGCTCCAGTCACCCGCTCGGGAATAAAACCATGGTACCTGATTGAGTATGCTTTAGGCAGCGCCTCTTTCACAATGATTGCCGTCATATCTGTTGGGCTTCAGTCGCAATAGGGCTCGAGGCAACCAACGCCGAGTCAGCGAAGGTTGCACTCGGCATGGGCCTTATTTTCGATGATTCGAGTGGGCCCGTGACCACAAACCCCGCCAAAGCGCCCTGTGAAACCAAAATAACAACGGCCATGCGCAGTCTTCCCATTCAAACTCAGAGCGTATCAAATTCGACAACGAGAGTATGATGTAATTTGCTGTTCTTTGACTGCTTGGAGCGCCAGGGGATTGGTTTTTGACGGTATTGATTGATTAATTCATAGGCTCATTGTATGCATGCTGTGTAGTGGCCCCTCCAGTATCCAGTAATTGATCGCAAGCTTTATTTTCGAATGCTTCACGTTTAGCCCGAAACCGCGGAGTCAGACATGGTTACACCCCAGCGAAAAGCCTGCTGACCAAGAGGTTCAAATTTTACTGCCGCAGCAGTAGGTAGCATTCCGTGACTGATAAGGACTTTTTAATTGATTGCGCGTCGATATCATGCAAAATGGCGCCGATATACAATGAATTTATTTGTGATTGTCCCGAAAATCAAGTCAGCCAATTAATTTTTCGAGCGGAAATGATCATACACACACGAAAGGCATTGCAAATGTTAGTAGATTCACCGTTTTTAGTTCAATGAGATTGGTGGTAATTTGAGCTCAGAATCGAGCCCACAAGTTGGCGATTTTTGGTGATTTCTCGGAAAAAAACACTCACGAACTTGATTTTCTGGAAAATCACAAATAAATTCATTCCGCACCAAACTGGTGGGCAAAGTGCGTCCCAGAGATCTCAAAAAAGCTCAATTCTGATGCCTGAATTTTATTACGGGCGAGAAACGCCGCGTGCAGAACTTTCCATCGCCACTGTAGGTCCCAAAGTATGTCCCAACCCGGTCAAAAGTGCACCCCATCTTTCGGCACAGCATATGGTGCCGCTCACTTAGTCACCGCTAGTTTTGTACAGAAACTGATGGCCGATTGATCTCATCAGGGAAAAATCTGATTTTTTAATCCTCTTGCAGAAATGCTCCATTTCATGGTAGCTACATTTTGGCAAGAGGAATTGAGCACAGAATAAAAGCTGGGCGAGATATATATTTTACCTTCGACCGAATTGGCCGCCGCTAACAAAATGCCTCAAGCGAGGCCTTACGAGGGGTGGAATACCACTGGAAAGGGCAAAAACGATGATTTTTCTCGCGCTGCGCGCGCTAAATCCTTCGAAAAGAGCTCTAAATTTGAGCCAAAATCTGCGAATTTAAGGGGTCTATCAGCCAACAAATTTCCGCGGCCAGATTGGCCGCTGTACAAAACTAGCGGTGACTAAGTGAGCGGCACCATAGATAACATACACTATTATGACGTGGGTAAAGTAATCGTAAATATAGTGTGGGCGAATGACGAGATGGTAGAGCTGGTTGTAGATATAGTAAGTTAGGAACATTTATGTATCGAAAAAAAGGCGGTTTACTTGTAACGACTTACAAGGGATTAGGGCCTTCAGTGACCTTATAAAACCTCGTAACCGGCCCGGTATGCGTGACTGCTCGGTACTGCAAATACGGCGTCTGGAGAGCAAGAACGACGATATCGCAAAGAACACACGGAAGAACTCGAGGAAGTGGGGGCGGGATAATGACGGGATAGCGGAGAACTCAACGCGAAGTGAGTCCAGATCTGCAATCGAGTAACGGCGATGCGAATCTGCTTCTGGATATAAACGGAATATCGCAGCGGTGAACTGGGCAAACGAAGCTGCGGAGTCGTGAAACTCGGACAGACACCCAGAGATATTGGTCGTCGAAGTTTCCCCTCGAAAAAACCATTCGTCTCCGACAAAAGAAGTGGATTGATGGGAATTTCCATTTTTGGTAAGTAAATTGATTTCGCCGCAACTGTATATAAACCGGGAACTGAGCTTAACTCTGCAGCCACAAACCCTAATTCAGGGTTAGCGGAAGCGCCAGCTCCAGTGAGCTCCAGAGCACTCTGACCGAGCGCAGGAAGAATCTGCTTTCGCGGAATCCATCAATGGTGACAGTTTTCGTCTCGTTTTCCGCCGCCGTCTACGCTTCCGCCGCCTTCGACCTCCGCCTACGCCTCCGCCTCCGCCTTTGTCTATGGTGCGCGTCACTTAGTCACCGCCTCCTTTGCACTACTGCCAAATCGGCCGGAGCACGAGATCCGCATACACTCTATAGTTCATGCTATTAACTACTCTACCAAATGTCCATTATATGCAGAGCAGAGCGGATGAATAGAAGCTTTTAGAAAGGGTCTGCACTCCTTTTGCCCCCAAACTATTATCCACATCTTCTGTTACTACTGTCTACGTCGCCAACTGAATGTATTTGACTTCTCGCCCAGCTTTACGTGCCTCGTCCTCTTCTACCCGGACTTGTACCACGCTCTCGCTTTTTTCCTCTGCCTCTTCCTTGCGCCGATTTCGCAACTGGCTCAGTCTCGTCATCTGCCGCACCGTTATCATCCTCAGGTACCACCACAGCGGGGACCCTCTGAATCTTGCCACGTGTTGCCGGCGCCGCGCCTCGAGCTCTTCCTTGAACTACTGGTGCCATAGGCTCATTTTCCGACAGAGGACTCAAATCCTCCTCTTCGGGCGCTGCTGGATTTGGGCGGGGAGGAGGGGTTGCTTGACAGCAACTTTGGGAAACAATCGCGGTTTGTAGTCCTAGCGCTGAGAAGCCTGTTCTGCTTCTCACTGATATAAACGGCCGAACGGGATCAGGTCAAGTGATGAAATTCATGATTTCTTTTGATGCGACAGAAAATACTCGCGGGAGGGCAATTTTGAACGAGTGCGACAAATACGAACTCTGCATTAGCCTGTTTGCGATGCAGCCATTGAATGGCTAATGGCTACGCAAGTGCCCGAATTCCGGCGTATTGACAAAAGCTACCCCCGGTCTGAGCATCCAATTTTCATTCCAAATAGCTCTTCTCGACTCCGACATAAAAGTTTAGCCCATCAAACTTTCCCAATACGGAAATCCGGAGCCATTCAATGGCTCCAATGGCTCTTCGCAAACCCTCTATTCTGAACAGTATCGTTGGAGACTGCTTCGCCCGGCCGGTATACCTCTCATCAACCTACTGGGCAATCAACGATTGACTATGCGCTCGTTTCGGAGGCTCTACTGCCGCTGGTCCGTAGCTTTCATGTTGAACAACCAACACCGGACCCAAAGGATGATTGGGCCGACCACACTCGTATCTGCGTAACCTTGGATGGTAGTGCTATCTCGCGTGCAACCACATCTTCTCCTCATAAACCCCGGAGAAGTGTCTCTATCGTGACGTACTAGACTCGAGGGAAGCACCTCAGGAGGCGTTATGTTCGTTGTACGGACCAATACTCACTGAATCCTTGCCTGTTCACGTATACGTTGAAGGTGCAGCCCCTGAGAAAGTACGAACAAAGGCGGCAGGTGGTGGAATCTGCTTTGGAATGGGATCACCATTAAATACTTGCTTCAAAGTTCCTGGTCCGGGAAAACCGACTGCAGATCGAGGCCGAATCTATGCTATTCATGAAGCAATTCGAAACGTTGATTCCGACAAAACTGTGGTGATCTTTTGTACTTCAAGAACGATCATCCGCCAGCTCTGTTACGCTGCCGCAAAAAAAAATGGCAATTGGTTGGCCTGGTTCAAACGGCGACTTGTTTCGAGACACTGTTGCATTATTAGCGAAGCGCCATGGCTCGACGACTTTTGTGTTCATTGATTCTAAATCCTCAAACGGTTTAAAGAAGGAGGCTTATTCACTTGCTAAGCCGGCGCTTCAGGTACCGGAATCAGCTACTTCATTCGATCCTATTGCACAAGACCCGTTACCGTTTTCAAACTTGCCTGGTCCTGTGCCGATTTCAGACAAGTGCAAGGTTACCACCGACTTGGAGGAGACTTCGCCCGACCGACCTAAACCGTGGAAAAATTGGAACGATGACCCAGCGGAGAACACACAGTCGGAAAGTCACCGTGGCCGCGCTAAAGTTCATGAATTGCAAGCAGGTCTTCGTGCAGAGCTTTTAGCCTGCAAAAATATCAAGGAATTCTGGGATTTTGTACGAAGACGCACGGACCCTCGCCCCAGGAAGGCCAAGGTATCGCTGGAAGATCTTTCTGAAGAGTTTGAAACTCGCTTGAATTATCCGCCGGAGGTCCCCGCAACGTTTAACTCGGACCAGCTGGCTTTTAACGCACGTATGGAACTTGGCTGATAATTCGCCGCGCAAATCTTATACCCGGGAGATCAGTCTGGACGAGATAGAGTAGATGAAGAAGCACATCACAGAGCACGGACTGGACACGGCTATCGGAGGCGACGGTTTCTCTTACCAAGACTGCCTCCAAATTCCGAACGAAAAACTGCTGGAATTCTTTCGGTTCTGCGCATGCGTTCGAAATCAAGAAATTCCGAAGCAATGGCTGATCTCCATGCTCATCGGCATCTTGAACAAAGACAAGGACCCTACGGACCCAAAGGGCTATCGTCTGATTGCGTTGGAATGTTGCATGTTGAAAATGTTGACACTAATCATCGACCGACGTCTTCGCGAAGGGGCGGCCGACGTCTTCGCGAAGGGGCGGAAGACATTGGTGCAATTCCACCCTCTCAGAATGGATTTCAGGCGCATCTACGAACGAATGACAGCGCCTTTGTTCTGCTATGTATGATCGATAAGGCAGAATCAATGGACAAACCTTTGTACGTCGGATATCTGGATCTTAAATGCTTTTCCAGGGACGGATCGTCCGAGTTTATGGACCAAACTCGGAAGACTCGGTATTGCTGGACCAATGATCGAATGGTTGAAGTGCCTTTACGACCGCATACAATATATTGTTCGATTGGACGGCCAATATGGTTCTCACTTCGAATCTCTCCTGGGAATTTTGACTGGAGACCCCGGATCTCCGCACCTGTGGAACCTTTTCATGGCCGATTTCATCTTGAGTGTCCATCCTGATTCCTGATGATATTCAACTTAATGGTGTGCCCACAAATCAAGTTGAACATGCCGGCGATATTATGACGTCCTCCACGTCACCACCAGGCTTTTAGCTTCATCTCAATGAATCTCAAAATTGGGCAGACATTAATGGATGCGAGGTTTCACTTTCAAAATCACTCTGCCAAGTTTACGGACGTCGTCAAAAATTTCATCCTACAGTACCTTTCACATGGCTGGGGAAACCGATTGAACAGGTGCAGAAAGCGCGCTATCTCGGCATCTGGTTTGAAACAGGCTGTAAATTCATGTGGCGCGAGCAGTACATCTTGAAGGCTAAGAAAGCATCCAAGGTGGCTAACACAATTCTCGGACTCCATCGTTTCGTTGGCTCGATGCCAGTATGGGATATGCGAACACTCTATATGGCTCGCGTGGACCCATACCTCACAGCCGGGTGTGAAGTCTGTTTAGATATTGAGGCAAAAAGTCTGCAGCTTCTCGAGAAGGTTCAACTAAAATTTTTGCGCCGAATGCTCGGAATTGGCTCGCGCTCAATGAAGGCTGTTCTATTTTCCGAAACGGGGATTTGGCCAATTCGTTACCGTCGCATCTATCTTGCCCTCAGAAATCTGTGCTACTGGGTTCAACTGGATGAAGATCGACCGGCATGGAACGCGCTGCAAGAATCTATCAATCTCGCTCGTCAGCGGAATATTTCTTGGATAAATGACTTGTGGATAGTCCTTTCAAAACTGTACATGCCCGTGGCACTGGATATCTCTGGTCTTTTGGAGGTTTCCACAGTGAAAGAACTTCAAAGAAGCCATGAATAAGGTCAAACTCTCTATGGAGGCATGAATTGACTATGAAATTACGAATTCTTCACGAACGAACTAGACATCTTGGTAGGCAGGCTCGAAATGGATAAGGTTGCCGCGGTGAAGGAAGCCATGAGTCAGGTCAAGCTCTCGATGGAGGCGTGGATTGACCATGAAATTTCGAATTCTTCACGAACAAAAGACATCTTAGTAGGCAGGCTCGAAATGGATAAGGATACGGGAAAGCTGATTAAAAAGTCCTTGGATTTTCGGCACTACCTGCGTGTCAGAACACCTAGCCATCGACTGGCCCTCACGCGCATTGTGCTCTCCAGCCACAGTCTCGCCGTGGAACGCCGCAGGTGGAAGGAACGAGGGAAGGACATTGTCCCAAAGGAATGGCGCAAATGTCAATTTTGCCTCGAGGCCGTGGAGGACGAAGCTGACGCCATGTTCATTTGTCCTCATCCGGACCTCATGCAAGTTCGCGAGAAATTTCTCACCGGATTGTACGCGACCGTATCAGATTTTCAAAACGCTTTTACCGACATAATAAACTTCTACCGCGCCGTCCTCGCGAAAAGGGAAGTCACACCGATTCTGGCGAAAATGGCCTTCAAACCCCTTCAAATTTATGACGCAGTGCCTATGTTGCTGGTTTATCCGCCACCGTCGACTGCGTAGAGTCGCAACTTACCACCCTAAAGTCCTTGGACTCGCTTTGGCGAGTGGTGTGCATGCGTCGGCAAAGGGAGAGACGTTCAATTGGGTCAGGTTACTGGTGGATGCTGGGGATTTATACCTGGTGGGGAGAGAACTCCCCCTAGGTCCTACGGGTTTTAACCAGAGGTCCTGCCATACAAGCGGCCGGCCAGTTCCCTGATTGCGTTGCGCGATTGACCCTCTGGAAAGACGTTGTGCTCGGTTGACATCTTGTAGAATTCTGTGAGGATAACCACCCGTACAGTACTACATGTATGGTTTCCGTAAACTCGCAGTTCAGACTGTGGACCGATGAAATCTCTCACATACCTTCATCATCATGGCCATCGTCAACGTCCCCCAGAGAAAGTTCTTCCATTGCTTGCGCAAACTCTGCATCTGATGCAGCCTCGGCGTCGGAGTCGTTCAAAGGCCCTTCTGTGACAGTTTGTGAAACGCCAGCAAAAACAATCTCTGACCAAAAGCGGATTATGTTGCGAACTCCAGCAGTGTTGCGATATTTCATGAGACGGGTTTTATGTGCGTGGAAATGAGACTGATAGGGTATGTGTGAAGTCTTCCCTTTCTCTTTAAACGATGTGTCCAAATTGTCAGACAATACAAAGAAGATCTACTTACATGATTTTGGTGAAGCGTCAAGGTGATGGTGCAGTGCTGCTCTTACCGCAATTAAAACGAAAGAGATGCTTTCGATCGTCAATTCCTGGATGTTCCACATGACCCCATATGTCTTTGACGTAGGCTTTGCCTTGCCTTTGTCCTTGATGCTGGCAGGGCCGTACAGGAGGCATCGCAGACTCTACAAGTATAAAACTGAGCCTTTTGGATTTGAAGCAGACACAATCAACTCACCAATGGAAGAATAGGATTCAGTAGCCAGCCCTTCGCGTCCTTCTTCAAGCCAGAATATAGAAAATGGGGGGAGAAAGTAAGGGTATCTTTGACTTGTCGTCTCCAGGAAAGTATAATTACGTTTGAGCTTCGTTCAGTCCAAGTCCAATCCCAATTAGGCAAGTTGTCTGTCAGAAAAATCAAAAAAGGGTTGTTGGGCCTAGGCAGGCCTTGTAAGGTCTAATAAGGCCGTTGGGGAAAAGGAGGGTTACAAGGTTTAAATACGTACCAAATACTACATACAGTGCCTTATAACACATAATGGACCTTATAGGGCCTAATGAGGCTTGTAAGGCCTTACAAGGCATGTTCGGCGGGGTTAAGCAAAAGTACAGTTGCGGCAAAATCAATTTACTTACTAAATAAGGAAATTCTCGTCAATTCGCTCCTTTTGCTCGTTTTTTTCGAGCGGTAAGTTGATAAGAATACTAAGAACTGCTAGTCTGTATTCCTGATGTAAAAAAACTGGCGTCTTTGTATTGGTTTCGCCGGGATAACCAGCAACTTTGTCTCATGAAGTGCAACCAAAAACAGTGAGAAACATGACGAATCCGGTTGTTTTTTGGGCGTAGACCGGCTCAAATCCGGGAGTACAGGCGCTTGGTGCTATTTCAACGTGCTTGTGGTGGTTTTGTTGTGTGGTAGAGCGGATTTGATGAAAATTTCCTTATTTGGTAAGTAAATTGATTTTGCCGCAACTGTATTACCCCTTTACCTTCTTTGTAAGGTGTCTGCTTGCACCTTGTCTTGACTTTCTAATACTAGACTATCTATTTCTATTGTACTCACTCTAACAATTAATTACTGGTTGCTTGCGAGACTCGAACGCTCGACCTCTGCAGTGCGAATAAAACAGTGGCAATGTACAATACTGGTATGCTAAGAGAGCTTTACAGATAAAGGAATTTTGTTCCATATATGGCGTAGCTCTTGGATGTGCAATTTCCCCATAACACAACAACTCAAGATATTGCTCGTACATTGACTGGTGATTTACTACACATGAGTATATGCTCCCCTACATACTTTTTGAAATTCAAATCAGCCATCTTGGCATACAATCACAGCACAAATTATCAAAAACAATACAACTCTGAATTTTCCACCGAAAAAGATGCAATAAAACCACACCTACCATGTCTCTAACAACCCCAACTCAGTTTTGTAACCTCCGGGAAGTCAGCCTGGGAAAAATCGGTCATTTCGAGGGCTTTATTTCGCCGGAAATAGCCTCAGATTGCCGAGGGTTTTACGGGCCGTGGCCGTCGGCTTTAATCGGTCTGGCGACCGATTTGCCATCACCCTTGGAATGGCGGGGTTGCCAAGCTTCCCCATCACCACTTTCGGGAATCCATATCCACGGCCTCTCTGGCTTGGTTCCCTGCGACATCCGTTGTCCTACGTAGGATTTCAAGCATATATAGTCTGCCAGGCATGTTTCTGAGCTCCCTGGGCTGCAATAATATTGAATTTTCGCCGAGATGAGCTCAAAGTTGTAACCGCCGGGTTTAGCCGCCCTTGGCCGGCGGCAAACCCTCTCAAACCGATCTCCCTCAATTTTCAAGGTATCGCGTCGCTTTAAGGACGGTAATTACAGTCTGAAGCAGTGTTGAAACATCTGTCCAAGATGCGTCGCGAAAAACGCGCTGTAAAGGTGGAATTGAAGCCGTGAAATTTCAGATTACATAATAGCCGGACGGACCCTCCAATCAATGATCGGAGGGAAGTGACAGACTACAATAAACCGCAGGTACGAGGACTCACTTTATTGTAGCGTCTGTTTACAAGAGACTAAGTGCCAGTGGGAGCTGTGCTGTTCTCGCTTTGTGGATTGCACTCGCCGGCTCAGACAAGATGAATTCAGTGTTCCTCCTAAGGGTTAAGCCTTAGAATGAATTAACCCTTAATTTCAAGTTAATGCTAAGGGTTAACATGAAGCTGGATCCATCTTAACCCTTAATTAAGCCTTACCTTGGATTACGTCACCCTTCTCGGCTACGTTCGGCAGGTTCGGCAGGTTAGGCCTGCAGCATTAAGGGATTCAATAGTAGTGTCCGGGAGGCTCCGTTGATTCTGCTGAAGCGTGGCGGACCATGGGCCAAGCCCTCAGCTCGGCTACCTGCATTGCCCTGGCGGGAGCAATTTCAGTCCACAAGCATCAAGTTGAGCCAAAACTCAGCTGGAGCAAGCCATAAGAAGCAAAACCGCTTTGGTACTCCCGAAAAATGCATCTAAAAAAGCCCGGAAAATTTTGTATTTTTCATCCTAAGACCCCTTAATATGGAGCCCTTAATAACCTTATTAAGGCCTTTAAGGCCTTAGCCTTCAGAGGTGCCCTTAATAAGGCCTTAAGAAGGAACACTGGATGAATTGGGTGAGAGCCCAGCCCCGCGGGCTCCCCGACACAATGGGGGATTCTTCGCGGAACCCCCATTGGTCCAAAATATATTTTGCTACATACATTGATGAATAGGTAGCCGCTAGTATCAAGGCAGAGATGCAGAATGTGTATGTAGCAAGGGGCTTCACCAATTGCCATAAAAACCTTCCTGAAAAAACCTCTTTGAGGGAAAAACTCAGGTAAGGGAAAAAGCATGAAGGTTGATGAAGATATGTAAAAAGAGGGAAGGGCGGGTGGGCCAAGAACAAACAGACAGCATGAAAAGCAAGCACAGGACAAAGAGGGCGGCGGAGTCGACATGGGAATCAAAAGCAAGAACTCCGATCGTCGATCTCCGCTGATCCACAAACACTCGGTATTGACAAAAGTAACCGTAAATCGACTCGTATGGTCCAGATATGTAATAGGTTAAAACGCATCAGAATGTTCTCCTGCATGTTTTGAACGGGATTTGAGCACCAATGCATCAAGCACAACTGATGTCTCAACGGATTCTAATTTGTAGCTGTTTTGCACTGTTTATTGCAATAAATGACTGTATTTCCAATTTTCTGGAAGTTCAAGAACATGCCTCGGGACGGTAGGTTATACGTGAGGATCCATTTCAGTGCCTCAATGCTCGAAATCTCTGATTGCATCAATTTCTTGTCAAGATTGGACTGGTTAAATTTCAGCCATCTCTCCTGCACGGACCCAAATATTGCCTGGCCGTTCAAAGATGCTAAGAGCAAAGAATTGAGCTACAGTCTTGGTCAATTGTCAATCTATCACAGTGCTGGACCCCATCACCTACACATTCAATATACTTTTGTCCCAGTGTAAGCCTCCATGGCTTCCGTAATTCCCCATGTTTACTCAAATAAGGGGCCGAAGAATTTTCCAAATTGTAGGCTTGTTTTCCACCCTTATCAGCCAAGCAAGTGTGCAAAAACATTTGAATAAATCACATATGCAAGGTAGAGGCAGTCGAAAGTGGTCTAGAATAAGATTTCCGTTGAACAATGAGCAGAAGTTGAAAGACACAGGTGAATTTCGAGCTGTTGCCAAAATTGCGCTGGCTCTGAAGAGCGTCAGGAACAGAGGTTGCCCACAACAACTTGTGCAGGTCTAAGGAATATCCCGGCCTATTTTTCAAACTCGAAATCTTGGAAAATTATCACGTGGTCGTGAAGCAATCGTGGGATTAACGGTTACTTTTGTCAATACCGAGTAGAACCTAGCGGAGATTGTCGTCGAATCCCGGCTCGGGTGGATACTGCAGTTAACAAGGCTTCCGCCAAAGCCAAGGACGAGCTTACCCGTATCTTCCCCTTCACTTTGAAGGAGAAAGGTATGGTTCCGGACGGAAGGAGAGACATGATAAATGAGCTTGTTGCTCTTGATGGGATGCGGCCAAACAAAGTCGCGAACGGTCTCAAGCGGTTCGCTGAGAAGCTCGGGATTGAGGTGGCAGGTGACATATCGGATCGCACTGTTCGTGTTGGGACTGCGCGCGGTAATAACTGAATGATTTCTGCTGCACATGAGTGAATGTTGACATATTTTTAAGTAAGGCCTTACTCTCAGCGGCGACGGGACGACGCACAGAAACATCAATCTTGAGTCCCACCGAGCCACGGTGATTAACCAGGGCAACGAGAAACAGAATTTCTTCCTCGGAATTGGCATGGCTATTAATTTAAACCACACCAGCGAGAAACAATTGGAGGGGTGGGAAGAGCTCATTGAGACAGCCTATGGTGGCGGACAAAACTTCATGACAAGCCGTAATTCCGGTCAAATTCACTGAGGATTGCAAATTCTGGACCGCAGAAAGCGGTTTTATAAGTGAAATTTTCGTTTCAAGGGTAGTTATACCGTGGGAAAAAAAGCGCGAAATTTGGCTGGTCAGAAAATAAATTTGCCCGGAGTATGTACGTTCCAACGATGTCTCACGTACCCCGGCCTTGACCCCGGCAGTGTCAGAAAGTGATAAAATGCTGCGAATCTGCTGTTGGCAGAACTTGAACTTTTGGCAGGGGAGTTTCCGAAAATGGAAGTGCATAGCCACCGGCTATTGGAGGGGATGTACCAACCCAGGATTATGGCAAAACAGATTCTATCTTGTGTGCCCCGAAAATGGAACCCATTGCACTTCAACCCAGACTTATGCGATGACTTGGTCTTAACTGAAGACGAGCTTGCAGCGAATACAGCCGTTTTGGAAACAATATACGGGTTTTGATTGAGTGGTGCTCCTTTGTTTGTGCTTACGTTTGTTGACAATTCTGTCATCGGCAAAGCCGGGGGCACCACTTTTTGGGGTGTTGCCGTACCACATCAAGTGCCGCTGTCCCCTTGTTTTGGCCCTTGCCCGCAAGTCATGGCCTGTCGAGCTCTGGGCAGGTAGCAGTTGAGTCTTGATCCTCAGTTCTGTTAACCCCCTGGTGTTCTCTGGGTGGCGGAAGCAAAACTCAGATTCGGCTGAAGTGGAGCTGGTGACGGGAAGCAAAACAAAGGTAAGCACAAACAAATGAGCACCACTCGATCAAAACCCGTGTATTGTTTCCAAAACGGCTGTAACAGTGGCAAAGTATTGACTTTTGATCCGTACTATCGTTTGAGAGATGTTTCACACGGTTTCCACAATACCAGCAAGACGACTTCTCCTGCACCCCGGCGAAGAAATTCATGTATATTTACATGCTTTCCTTGAAAATCGCGGACAATACACGGCTCAAATGTTCCCGATCATCAACACAGAACACCAACACGGCTCGACAAGCCTCTCCCTGCGGCCTCATTTTCTGGATTTTTCCCCCACTTGAATGATGCCTTCAACTCGTTCTGTTAGGGTAATTTCCTGAAAAGGCAAGCAAAGTGATCTTGCCGCCACTGTATTTCCCGGCTCTACTGGAGAAACCCAGTTTCCTGCGGATACTCTAGTGCTGCCGGAAGCTGGAGTTAGCTCCGAGCTGAGTTCAGCTCCAACTCGGCCCGTTACCGTAAACGGCACCTCGAGGTGATGCCAGCTCGCCTCGCCTCGGCCCCCAAAACAGGCACTGTGACACTTTTGACAGCGTCACTGAGTGACTGGCGCGTCAAGCACAATCCTCGTCCTCCCGCTCACCGGTTAGCGCGTTCCTGCCGCGAACCAATCCTCCTATGATTCACCTCAACCTCGCTTGGCGTCGACGTCACCGCCTGGCTGCTACGGAGAATGCGAAACGCCCCACACAGAGCTGGAAATATGACGCAAAGGTGGCGCGTCGGGATAGTGCGTTGGCGCACTCAGGGTCCAAGGTACGCGCAATAGATACCTCCGAAATGTTATATATATTGCCCCAATTATACTCCATTCCAACCCTCCCTCTTGTGAACTCCCATGGCCTCGCCGTCCTGCCAATGCGGCAACCCGCAGGCATGCACTTGCTACATCCAACCCCCGCGTCAAAACAATTTCACAACGAATTCCTACCCCACGCCCAACGTCTTTGGCTCCTGGCCTGGCTCTCAGGCTCATGCCATGCCTCTCCCGCCTCAAGCTTTCATCCCCGGATCGCCGTATCCTCCACCACCTCCCGTCACTTTCGGCCAGACTTACGGCTTTCAAAATACATACCCCGCCTCATTTAACACCGTGATTCCTCCCCCTTCCTCTGCGGCAACCCATGCACCATTTGTCGACGCGACTAACACGATTAATGCCGGCCTCGCTCCGCCACAGCGCAAGAAGAAACGTAAAGCGAATCCCAACGCTAACTCGGCAGCTACATCGCGCACCCGTCGCCGCATCGACCCCAACTCCACCTCCGAACCGGCTGTGTTCGGGGTCGGTCCGTCTGACCCAAATGTTGCAGCGGCAGCAGCTGCCTCTGAATCAGTTTCCCATCCTTCAATCCCTCACCCCAACTTCGGCTCTTTGGTCAATCAATCTTCGGCATCCGGAGACGATGCAACAGATGTTTGGTATTTTGTTCGAGGCGTTCACGGCGCTTCTGCGCCAACCGTCGCACCAGAACCAACGGAAATGAAGGAAGATCGACCGGATAAAAAGGTGCCGCTCGTGCCCAGAAATCTGGGTTTGCGAAGCTTGGTGCTCTTGTAAAAGAGCTGTCTGCTTCCGACATCGAATCCCCACCGAGTACTCGAAGTCCGCAGCCGCTTTCGGAGGAAGAGCAAGTAGAGGCAGAGCGCCGTGCTGCTGCCGAAGATGAACATATTGTCGATGCGGAGCTGAATGACTATGAGAAGGAGGGTTTGCTGGGAGGCTCGGACCCAGAGTATGAGGACCTTGACTTGCTCCGCTACTGGGAGGTGAGTTTAAGTATGTTCTTATACAATGTTGGTCTGAAAAATGTTGCAGGCTCGTCAATATCGGCTCCGTTACCTATTTCGCGTGGCGCTTGATGTATTGCCTGTTCAGGCTTCTGCGGTACCATGCGAGCGTGTTTTCTCTTCCAGCAAGGACACAGATGCCTCCCTACGCAACAGTCTCTCCCCCGAGATGATGGAAATGCTCCAGATTCTCAAATTTATTTATCGACAGGATCGCATCAAATTTTGCGAGGACTTCGTCGTAACTGAGGAAGATCTGTCTGTTGTTGATATTGACCCTGATGTAGCAGAAAGGTTGATTGCGGCAGGGCGTACTCAAGAGCTTGAGGATCTTATAGAATCTTCCTGGGCTTCGCCCGTTTGATTTTTGCGTTGTATTCACTTATATAATCATTGTGCTTTGTATTGTTCCATAATTTACTCATAAACTGTATAGTCTTTTATTGTGCATATGTTTATTGTACTTATTGGAGAATTGTAGCACATTTTAGAGGTGCATACGAGGTCAAAACAGTGCAATGCAGCTCAAAACGAGGAGACGGGGAACCGTGGGACGGAAACTTCCATTTATAAATGTCAGCTCCGAGCTGCCTCGGCCCAACTCCGAGCTCGAGCGAGCTGATGGGCAATCACCTCGAGCTCAGCTCCAACTCAGCTCCCGGCAGCACTACTTGCTCATCCCAATTAAGTAGGAAGTTCAAGGATTGCTCAGCAGCTCACGAGACTGTTGTTACATAAATGTGCCGATTTGGCCACATAAGTTAGACGATGTGTCGGCAAGACAGTTCGTGGCTTCGACTCGAGCTCGGCTTGCCATCCATACTGAACACGATCTCGCTGGCATGGGGGACATCCGCAATTGCTACGTCCGATACCGGAAGTAATTATGCTATGCGGTCTGCGTGGTACGGTTGTTTTCCGTTGGGAAATTTCCAGCATTTCTTTCAGGCTCTTGACATGGTGGTTTTGTCGCAGACAGGCGGTGGCTTTCTTTGGCGCAAGGGCTTTGTATTTTGCAGAGTCTGGATTCTCAGCTGGCATGTAAATTCAGTGCATGTAAAAAGTAGGGGGGAGGGTGTGTTGGATGTGTATCAACATAGATTAACAGTCTCGGGTCTGCGAATAAATCTTTGTTTGCGCTATACACCGCTGAACTCGCGAACCAAACTCAAGCTTCCTAATGGGGAAGCTTGCCCATGATTTGCCGAGGGACGGCACATTACCCAAACAAGTAAGTAACCAAATTGAGATAACTTGTAAACCCCGTTTCCCCTCAAGACGTGTAACTGATTGTACAAGACATCTACTCCAGTATGTGAGCTTTGTAAAGGCACCGAACAAGAATTCATGACACTGGACATGGGTTTTGGGTGTATCATTGAGTGATACTTCCCAAAGAGGAAATTTACATAAATCTTTTCAGCCTTTCCCGTCTGTAGAGGTTACAGTAGGCAGGCACCTTCAGGCACTCTAAATCATCTTCTAGCCGCCGCCATGCTCAAATGGACATCTCCTTCAACAATGCTTTATCGACATCTCCGTCCACAATTCTCTTTTGTCAAAAGTGTTCTCTGCGGTCGGGGAGTTTTAGGCCCCAGAATGTGAAACAAATTTATTCTCGGATTCAGGTGATAAAGCGAAAGGTGGTGGTGGTTCTTTTTGAGTCCCAAACTGTTACAACGAGTCGACCTGAGGCTATTTCCGGTGAAATATGTAAGGCCCTCAAATCGCCGGTTTTTGAACTGCGGTACAGTATAATAAACTCACGGTACGTCTTCCCTTTGCCTGAGCTTTCCAGCTGCAATAACAATGATGCGGCTCTGAAGAAATCACGTAGAATCTTCCTGTAGACGTCCAAGCGATTGAACTGACAATCGAGAACTATACTGCTTTGTGGAAACGGTGGGGTTGGTCTGGTCAACAACGCTCATCGATCTGACTTCAACTCAAAATCAGGTTTGGCATACCAGGCTACCAAGCGCTATTGTGTCTCCGTCATTCTGGGCCTCAGAATACGGATCGAAGGTATTGGCGATGCGACATTGGGCTAAGATATGCAAGAACAGCACTGTTGAGTAGAGGTGACCTTGGATTGCAAACGACCTAATGAACACTGGCGATCGACGGCTGATGTGATGGCCAGACTGAGGAGCAGATAAACCACGCACGCATTGATTCATTTCCATGTAGGAGGTATGCCACAAGTGTAACCAAATCCATTGAAATGGTCATGACAGAAGTTGTCAACCAGTTGAGCTGGAGGAGGTGAACAATTCTGCTACTGATAAGGTAGGGACTTTCACAACACTCAGGTGGCTTACCGTCGAACGGCGAGCAAGGTTGTGTCAATGGCACACAGAGCCCACATTGAGATTACGGCGATCTTAAGATCAGCTGCGGCTGATAAGAAAAGATTCCAGCTGGTTCGAGTGAGAGTGAGGCATAGCTCAAAGCATCGCACATACACCATCTGCGGGCTGTTTGCACACGGGGCAGTGGGATGAGGAGCACACACACATACTGTTGTAGACCTGTATTTAACAGGTGGTATCACACACGTCCCGATTGCAACACCCCGAAAACCGTATGGCTGTGCAATGTGCCTGGGAAGTTCGTGTTGATCTCCCACGGGTACACCATCTGCCCTGATCTCTCACGGGTACGCCATCAGTGCTGGCATCGCGCTTGCCACATTTGAAGATGTTGGTCACCGCAGGTTACTGTCACGTGCCTCTTTGCCCGCCAATTCTACCAGATGTACTAATCATGGTGACTTTGGCAAAATATATCCTCAATCTGATGAAGTAATCGAACGATTGAATGGATTGTGCTCACGATCGGAAGGATTGAAAGATTTGGTAGTTACTGTACAATCTGATAGCTAAAGTTTTGTTTGGCTTTACAGGGTTTCCTGTAAATAATGAGAATCACAAATAAAAATATTTGCGCTTCCCAAAAAGGAAATTTGCGTCTTTCCACGTCTTTCTCTCACAGCGCCGTTCCCTCAATTTCTTGGCGCTTGAAGTTATTTTATATTTGCTAAATTTCTTGTTTCACTGCTTGTGCCGATAAAGGTTAGGTTTCTAGTGCCAGGAAACGAGATAGAATCGCCTTATAAGGAAATTACATGGTCACGTGATGCACCGGAAACCCAACATTTACAGTGGCGGCAAAATCTGATGTCACCCCCAAAAAAGGAAATTTCTATCAATTCAACTCGTTTTCTTTTCTGTGCCATGTTTTCTGTGGTCGGACCTTTCACAGTGCATTTAAGACATAGATTTGAAGTACATGCACCCCTTTTCCATCTTAGGATACCTCGAAAATTGACACTTTTGGGCAAGACTTTTCAACCATCTTTGGCCCAGTTCTCCTCAATGAATGTACCTATCTTTCTCAATCTTGCCTACACACGCAGTGTATTTGCCGTGCCAATGGATCTGTGCCCTTGTCGCCCCCAGACGGCGATGGCAAGGGCAGATTAGAGGCAGTTTGATGGAAATTTCCTTTTATGGGGGTGACATCAGATTTTGCCGCCACTGTAGTGCCCCAAGAAATCAGATAAGAAAGTTAGCAAATATAAAATCACTTCGAGCGACCAGAAATTGAGGAAACAGCGCTGTGTCTCTGTACATACTTCGCGTAGAACTCTCCGTCTGAGCTACTCCCTCCCTTTCTCACCTCTACGATGGTCTCCAGCGACTCAGACGAGGACATTACGGTCGTCGAAGGGCCGTCCCAGCTCTCTGCCTCGGATTTGGATGCTATGATAGAGGGCGTAATTGCCGACCATCCTGCTGGTATTTTGCTCTATTCTGTTCTTCCAGAAGCCCTTCTGAGTACCCTCTTCAAAGCATGCAACAAGTTCCTTGTTAGAACCCCCGAAGTCATGGCAGCACAAGCGAAAAAGGCTGAGAAGAAGGCTGCAAAACGGAAACGAGCCTCGGAGGAGACCGACACTGCTGCAGCAACGGAGACCAAGCCTCCAGCCAAACGACGAAGCAAAACGAAGGCGCCGACCGCCGACAGTGACGAGCCTCCCCCGAGTATCACATACTATATCAAAATCCCCAAAGAAGCTCCCGCCCCGACGAAAAAAACGCACTCCCAAGCCTACCGAGGATGATACACTTCAAAAAAGACCTTTCATACTCCCCATGTCTGCCTCTCACCTCTATCTCTTGTCCGCTATTGCTACCGAACTCCCTTGTCTCGTCGAAAACATCAATCAGTCAAAAATCATGTGGAAAACGAAGAAACCGCTTACTGGTGACAAGTTCCCTCTTGGAAAGGCTGTTGGCTACGCAGCAATGATGGAAGAACTAAAGGGGAAGGCGGAGCGTGTGGTGATCCTGTTCATGCCGCCCCCAAACAAGCTCATGGAGGAACCAATGGTGCGCACACTGTTTCATGCATGCAATTCCAAAGTGCTGATCAACCACATTTTTTCCCCAGCTTTGGGAGACAGTCGAGGCTCCCCCGCCTACATTTGACTATTCCGAACTCGAACGCGCGGGGCCGAGTGGCTCGATTGCGGAGCAGAAGGTGTGTCTGATTTCATCTCATTCCCAATCATTCCGTTCAGCTGTGATCAGATATCCTTCAATGCCTCGACACGTACCGAGCGCGCGAAGCTTGAAGAGAAGTACCCAATCGGAAACGACCCGCGCTGGCCAAATCTTCGTGTCTACCATCAACCCGAGACGGGCTATTTCTTTGACTTGAACGCAATACGTCTCGGAGTTTGGGCTGCATCCATGGTCTGTTCCATCCTTTCGTTTGATCCTGCTATGATTGAGCCCAACAACAGTCGCAAAAGCTGACGGATGAGAAGACCGCTCCCGCATCACGATTCTTTGATGCTCAACAACGTATCAAAAACATCCCTCCCATGCCCTCGGCCCTCCACAATTCATCTCTTGAAACCACCGTGACTCCGCTTGCACCCGCTGTTCCAGTTCCTGCCATTCCTGCTCCTGCTCCTGTTCCAGCTCCTGCTCCTACCCTGTCGATGACCGACATATTTCTGGCGTCCCTGATGTCGGGTGGTGGGCTTCCCGCACTTTTTCCCCAACTGTCGCCTGCCAATCATGCTTCTACCCCAGCCGGTGTTCCTGCCATTCCCTCCCCTTCGCTTTCTCAACCGCGCAGTGCCCCTCCGTCGCCAGTCAAACGCCACAATGTCCAGTTAGATCAGTTTTGCGATCTCTATGGCCTCGCCGAGGGTGATGCGAGCCTCTTGAAGGATGTTGGATTCCGTCCCGGAGATAAAACAACATCTACGCTTGACGATGAGTTGCAGAAGGCGGGTTTTACTATCTTCAGCTGGCGCCGGATTCACAACGCAAATGTTCGCTTCAAAGGAGACCTTGCCTCTGGTGTGTTTGAATCGTGATTCTTTGTTTTCCTCGCACGTTTTTGGTACCATCGTTATTTGTTGTCCTGTTCCATCCACAACTCGAGCTGTAATTACAATGTTGTTCTTGATACACACGTATGAATTCGATCTCGTTCTGTACTACCAAATGTATCCCGCGTGCCGAAACCATCCCTCCGCCATCTCCGCAGTTATACACGCTGTAGACTCGAGCAGAGCTGCAATGGGGTCTTCTGCCGCATCGATCATGTCCCCGTGTCGGCGGAGGTATGCCTTCCCTGTCCAATAGATATCAGCAAAGGATGAAAAACGAGATTGTAAGCCACCTACATGTCGAAAACGACTCTTCTATTGGATTCAAGTCGGGTGAGTACGGCGGAAGGAACAGAATCATGATACCTGTGCATATGTCAGATAAGTGCACTTCCAACGATAAATCATACCATTGTCATTGAGGACTTCTTGGAGTACTTCCGAGTGATGTATGCGACAGTTGTCGAGGACGAGCACACTTTGCGCATCGGGGTATGGGTTCATAAGAGGCATCTGAAGAGAGTGAGTGCTGATCAAAGAGAACAAATTACACGCACCACATCTTCCACAATGAAATCAAAAAACTGATACGTGTCCATTGATCCTTCGACAATCCGAGTAGCGATGTATCCCTGCGTGCTCATGGCGGCCGTGAGAGTGTAGCGATCGTCGCGTACGAATTCATGAGGATATATGTCGGGTTGGCCAATGGGAGCACGGCCTTAATGTCGGGCCAGGGTGCGCTCATCTTTGCTAGACTCATCCACGGTGACAAACTCCATCGCTGTTCCTGTGAATGTCGTTGGATCGCGTATACAGGCCCGAAAGTCAATCCTCTGCGCTTCATCTCTTTCAACAGCAATTGTTTGAAGCATCTTCCGTGTCAGACCTGCCCGAGCCAGTGCTGCTTGCAGCGCAGAGATTGAGATAACAATATCATGGTGAATTGCGAGATACCAAGCCAGTTCATCCAGCATCACAGAGGGATCATGGAAATAGACTTCCTTGGCAGCGTTGAGAGCTGCTAGACTGATGATACGTTCGCGTCCACGAAGCGGAGAGGGTGGCTTTGTGACTTGTCCAAATTCTTCGAAGATGGAGCGCCAGCGGTAGAGACTGCTGCGGGAGACGTGAAATGCATAGCAGATGTCTGGGCGTGACCATCCAGCTTCCCAGAAAGCCAGCGCACGCTCTTTGAGGTCGGAACTAATGCGCCGATTGACCATGGCGGCGTAGAGAGGCGGAGGAAAGAGAAAGACGCAAATTTCCTTTTTGGGAAGCGCAAATATTTTTATTTGTGATTCTCATTATTTACAGGAAACCCTGTAATTGTAAAGCTATTTAATTAGTTTGACAAATGGGTAGTTATTCTGATTTTTTATATACAATGTCTATCATCTCTCGATGGTTATTTGGAATTCAAGAGACAGAACATGGCTTTATTTGACAGTGCTTGCACAGAATTCTCCTAGCAAGAATTTCCCACACATCGGCAATTGCCGCCTTCGTGCTGGCAGTGTGCTGGCGGATACTCGGAGTCCTCGGACTCGGTTCTCCGATCACCAGAGAGTACAATCGTGTACTGTATTCCGGTGGTTACCTCGGCTAAGCTAAGCGTGGGTCACCAGCAAGGTAACCAGAGCGGGCTGGTTACCCTAAGTATACTCTATATAGGTCTGTAACATCCATAGAGTAAAACAACGTCCAATTTGAGAGGTCTATTTCGCGAACCAGCCATCTGACGGAGGTTTTGACTAGATAGGGCGATGCAGCTCCTCTAAACTAATCGTTTGCGCGCATTTTCAGAAAAAAATCGTGGTTTTTGAAGCCGCCACTGTATCATACATGTTCTCAGCCAAATTGCGCCACTTGTAGCCCTTTTAAGCCTCAGGACACCACGTGAAATTGACATATAAGGGAAAATTACGGCAACGGAGTAGAGGGGGGGTCAGGACTCAGCCGAGGTCGCTGAAAAAGAAATTCGACCCCTGGTACGGATTTTGCAGATCGGTATCCCCTTGGCGGAGGCCCCGGGAAGCTTCACCAAAGGGTTGTCCGGAAAAAGTGATTTGACGATTTCCTTGTCCGAAAAAGTGATTTTTCAGGCCAAAATCTCGCAACCCTTGTCCGAAAAGTGGTTTTTGAGGGCGTCGAGCTGCGTCTGTCCGCCGATTGTCTGGTGATATCAGGGTCTGAGCACTTCGCCCGGATTTCGCCACGGAAAGGTCAGTTTGTGGCCTATTTTAATTACCACAACCTTCCCCCACCTTCCCTTCCCTCTATTCTCTCTCCCCTCTCCCCTCCGCCTTTTGTCCCGTCCTCATTGCGTGATATGAGCCCAACGTCGCTACAGGTCAACTATGGTGCGCGTCACTTAGTCACCGCCTCTCCGTGACAACGCTAACTGTGACCCCAGTTTTTGCCCTAATTTTTATTGCTCTTGCAAAACGACTCCTTTTCAACAGAGGAACAACTTCCCAAGAGGGATTTCCAAAATTTCAATAATTGAAGGAGCTATAAATTTTCACCCCACCCAATTTGGCAGTATACATCAATTTCGATCTTGCTGGCCTCCAGAACTCTCAATACGAGGGATATCAAACACCGCTCCTATGCCAAACCCAAATCGCACCAGTAGGTGCATCAAAAGTCCACTCAAAAAGTCCCCAAATTGGTTGAAATCCAGGCTTCAATAGGGTGTTTTGAAAAAATTTCGGCCTCCGGCCGATTCGGCAGTAGTGCAAAGGAGGCGGTGACTAAGTGACGCGCACCATACCTCGAGGTATCCGTTTTTTCTCAATTATCTTCTGCCCGTTTGCTTTCTGATTCTACCCGCAGTCTCTCGACTTCGAGCCCTCAAGTCATGGCCCACAGGTGGTTGGTTGGTGGTTCCAGTTACAGTGACGTGGCATCGGCATCGGTACGTCTTTTGCTGGGTCTTCTCCCTCCCCTTGCTCATCCTCGCACTCTTTCCTGCATATTTGCTTGTCTTCTGTAAGTATTGGTTCAGATAGTTCTCTCTCAGCTGCTCCCCACTCGGTTATCAGGTTCCCCTTCACCCATCCCCTGTTCGTCCGTCCATTGCTCCCCATTCCCATTGAATGCAAGCTCCCACTCTACCCGGTTTCAAATATGACCGACCACCCCTTGAGGTACGTCTTTCTGCTCTTTTATTCCCATGCCCGCGTTGGCTCTCCTCAGTCCTTTTGCTTGTGCTCGTAGTTTCCTAATTGTACGTCCAATCTGCATATCTCATCATCTGTGTCTGATTCCTTGTCAGGTATGGCTCGGTTTGCACGTTTCTACTCTCCGCTGGGTCGAATGTAGCAGGGTGCGACATGGGGTACATATAGTCAACTACATTTACAGTTGCATGTTGTTATGTTGGAGCTTATTAGCAGCGACCTGAAAACATATTTCAGAGCCCCGAAATTTAGATTGAACCTGTAATTCACCTTCTTCGATCAAGCGAACGCGGTGGGGCCGTTTGCCCACGTCCTAAATTGGCGCGTCGCGGCTAACTCCGACATAGCGCGGCTTGCCAGCTCAGCCACGCTCACTCTGCTCTTCACTCTCAACAATGACCTCGCCCAATGCTCCTTATTGCGTATCATGGCTCCAGTGGCCCCGCCCCACATAAATACGCAATGGTCTCGGGGGGTGGATCTGTGCGTCATCGACCGCGTAGAAAGGTTTATTGAAAAGCCAGACAACGCGACCTCGTTCTCCCCAAATATCCGGCTGTATATCGGAGACTCATCAAAAAGTGGAGCACCGCCTCTAAGCGAATTACACTACATAAGTGGACAAAAAAATCGTCCGATCGGTTTTTGGTCAATATCTCGCTGCCAAGGGGTATATTCATCATCAAATGACTTGTGAGAATGAAGGAGAGGCGAAAGTCGATTTTTGGGTACAATGGGTACATCAATATTGGCTGATCCGAAATCAAACAAGCCGGGAGACGGTTTAGCCATATTTTCAACTTGACTGGGCATGTTTTCTGAGGCAATCTGTGAATATAGAGTGAGAGATGGAACAAAATGGAGTAACGTTAACGTTCTCGGTCAAACCATGCAAAAATTTGGACATTCAGCCGCTATAGGCTCATCAAATTTCGGCAGATCCGGTCAAAATATTAATGGCCGAAAATGGCCAATTTGCGGTCGATGTAGCACATTTCTGCCTGTATATTTTTGCATGGTTTAACTTGGAGAGATACTTAGTGCATAGTTTGAGCAAACTGGCGGCGTCATCAACGATCATTTGGGCAAGTTAAAAAATCGCAGATTGGGGATTCTGGCCGGCTTGATGGCGGATCAAACTTGTCTGCCAAACAGATGGACAGAAAGAATTCCCTCACACTACATGTTATTTGAGGTCAAAATGTGCTATCATTGTCGAGAACGGCACCGAATATTGATCGGACATTTTTTTTGTCCACTTAGTGTATTTTCTTTGATTAGGAAAGTGGGTTCCTGGCGGCTGCTAATAAGCTCTGTTAGCTTCAATATACATTTTTGTTCGCATTTTGTGTTACTTGAGCAATGGTTTTGAGAATGTAGCTGGGAATAATGTCGCGAAACGCTCTCTGAAATGTGCACTGAGCTTCCGGCCGATATCATATTTTAGGGAGATTTCCCGAAACGCCGAAATGACAAAAGTTTTCCGATTTTTTCGTGGAATTTCGCCAAAATATCTGGGGAGGTTTTCCCTGATGTGGTGTTGTCCGCATCTACATTTGCAATTTCGCCCATTGCACACACCCTCTTATCGTCCTCACCCGCAAAGACATGCTTTTCATCTTTGGGCCTGCGTAGATAGCCGCTCAAGAAGATTTCAAATTGCGCTCGTTAACTCACCAAATCCGCGACATCGTCATTCAACCATCAGAGAGGGCAAAACTACTCGGAGTTCTGCTCGAATTCAAGCTCTCCTTCCGGAATCATGTTGAGCTCGCGCAGTCCCGTGGCACCAAAGCAGTCTTCGCTCTCTCCCGCATCGCGACCCCCACTTTCGGACTCCCCCATTCCTACGTTTGCCAGCTTTTCCAGAGTGTCGTAGTGCCGCGGATGGAGTACGGGCTGCCAGTGTGGTACAAGCCGATCGTCGAGCGCGGAGGAAGCAGGCGAGCAGGGTCGCCAAGGCGCTCGGCAAGGTTCAACAACAAGCGTGTAACATCACCGGCGCTCTCCGCACCACAGCCACAGACGTGCTCGACTTCTCCTCCCCGTACACATTCGCCCCAACCGCTCCGCCTACAATGCCGCCGCCCGCCTTGCCTCCCTCCCGTCGTCCAACCCCGCTCGTCTCACCTTCCTCCGCTGCCACCGCGTCCCTCGATTTCATCGCTCTCCAATCCATCACCTCATCCATCAGGAAAAAAACGGCAACCTATGAAGCCATACATAGCTCAGGTAGTGATTGTAGTCGCGTAGCTTGACCCCTAAAATATAGCTCTCACTGTAATTATATAGCATGCTGTAGCTTGGCTGTAGCATGTCATAGCACTGTAGTTCAGTAGTTCAGTAGCCCACGTAGCTCGACATAGCTCTAGATACTTATTGATAGTTCACCACCTCCGAGCCCAAATGAATAGTGAACAGAAATTCATTGAACAGTAAGGATGTTACAGGAAACTATAACTACAACGAAAATGTCGTGTGTGAGCATGGACAGGGAACGGAGAGGCTGAGCAACAGGGAAGGGAAGGGGTCGGAGTGAAGATATGAGCAGCGTGAGTGCGGCACCAAGTGTGAACTAAGAAGAACATCAGTCGATGTAAAGCTAGAGGGTGAGACTGCGTACCGGATGATTGGAACACCTCGACACCCGCTGTGTCTGAATGCACTCGAAGCATCCTGAAGAGGAAAAGAATCGTTCACAGGACAAATTTGGATTTTGAAAGCTTCGACTTGACCGGCTTGCAAAATTTACGCGGCGCCAGACCTTGCGGAGCCAAATCTTGCAAGGCTGGATCTTATGGAGTCCACGCGTTCCCCAACTTCAGATCCGCTTTCGAAACAATCGACCCGCAGCGACGACTTACCCCGATCTTTCCGGGAGTACTCTCCACCTTCGTCGCACCCGACAAACGTACAGCGAGGGACGACATGGAGAGAATCCCGGCGCAAGGAGGGACATGTATCTTCACAGACGGGTCGAGCTTCGAGGCCTAACCCTAACCTCTAATCTGCCCTTGCCATCGCCGTCTGGGGGCGACAAGGGCGCAGATCCATTGGCACGGCAAATACACTGCCTGTGGAAGGAAGATTGAGAAAGATAGGTACGTTCATTGAGGAGGACTGGGCCAAAGATGATTGAAAAGTCTTGCCCAAAAAGTGTCAATTTTCAAGGTATTCTAAGATGAAAAAGGGTGCATGGGTTTCAAATCTATGTTTTAAATGTACTGTGAAAGGTCCGACCACAGAAAACAGGGCACAGAAAAGAAAACGAGTTGAATTGATGAGAATTTCCTTTTTTTGGGGTGACATCAGATTTTGCCGCCACTGTATGTGCTGCGGATGTGGAGCAATGCTGTAAGTGACGTCATTGTACTCGGCAGAGGACTTGAACAAAAATTTGGTTTTTCGAGGCCGAATTTCGTGATGCTTTCGTCGTGAATGCAGGTCCAAGATTTTTATATCACTTTTTGAAAGAGAATTAGATGCATTAGAGCTTATTAGCAGCCGCCGGAAACCCACTAGGGGTGCTCAATTCTTAGCTCGTCAGCTCGTCTCGTCCAGAAATTTATTACTTCCCTAATGAGCTGATGAGACGCTGATCTCACTCCGCCTGTCGCTCCACTTCGCGTCATATCCTGATCAATCCATCACCGAATTAATTATTTTGTGGACGAGACGAGCTGACGAGCTGAGAATTGAGCACCCCTACTTTTCTGATCAAAGAAAATAATTCGTTAAACTATTTTCGCTTAGAGTCGGTGCTCCACTTTTTGATGAGTCTCCGATATACAGCCGGATATTTGGGGAGAACGAGGTCGCGTTGTCTGGCTTTTCAATAAACCTTTCTACGCGGTCGATGACGCACAGATCCACCCCCCGAGACCATTGCGTATTTATGTGGGGCGGGGCCACTGGAGCCATGATACGCGATAAGGAGCATTGGGCGAGGTCATTGTTGAGAGTGAAGAGCAGAGTGAGCGTGGCTGAGCTGGCAAGCCGCGCTATGTCGGAGTTAGCCGCGACGCGTGTTGAAGTAAGTAAGCTCTATTATCCTGAAATGTGGTCCCACAGTTGAATATGAGTGCGGTATCACACCTTGTAACTTTTAGAAGTTTTGGAGCATCATGAAACGCGAAAGGAAGCCAAAAAGGCCACTGTGAACGACCCTATTCCTTCGGGGTCGATGTTCGTGCGGATGAAGGACCATAACGCGCTACATCGGCTTGCGCGTTCCTGGATCCCGCGCTACCACTCACACTGTGAGAAGTATTTGTCATGAAATTCAAAATCATCTTCTTGAAATTCAAGATTCCTGACGTTTCGTTAGAATACACGTCATGAATTTCAAGACTGCGGATTTTTGGATGCTCTTCGTTTTTCTTCGGATTTTTTTTTTCCCCTTTTCCATTTGGAAGGCTAAAAAGGATATATTAGCCTGTTTGCGATGCAGCCATTGAATGGCTAATGGCTAAACAAGTGTCCAAATTCCGACGTATTGACAAAAGATACCCCAAGTCCGAGTACTCGAACTTCATTCCAGGCAGCTCTTCTTAACTTCTACATGAAAGTTTGGCCCATCAAAGTCTCCTAATGCCATTCAATGGCTCCAATGGCTCTTCGCAAACCCTCTATTGCAAAAAGAACGAAGTGAACTGTACAGTTTTGGCCAAAAAGGCAGAAAAAATGGTGCGAAAAAGGGACGTCATGGATGGTCTGGCAGACCTGACCAAGGGATTGGCAAAAGGTGATATCATCAGTCACATGTCTCCTCATTCTCTTCGTCTCGCCCAGCTCCGCACATTGCGCTTTTGGCGCCGTCTCTTTGAGACTTTCCCTTGTCCAGTCCCCCTCCATGACCCTGAGTCTCGTCCCCTGCTACTAGTCTTCTCCCCCCGTCGCTGTCATCCCTCTTTTCTCGTGCCCACCCACCCACTCCTAGTTAGTTTTGCTATTTTCTGCGCACTCACGTAGCTACGGTTTTGTTCTGTATCCTGTAGTGATATAGGGGCCGCCTTGGCTCCCTCGCCTTTGGGCAGAGTGCAGCGAGCTTCATTTTTGAAGGTCAAAAAGGCTACTGTGAACGCTCCGCACAGATCTTCCTTTTTTGCTCCCTTTTTGAACACAACTTTGTTCCTTTTTTGTATTCCTTTCACTCCTGGGCTTATTCATGTCACCTTTTCCATTAAGAGATATAAAAAGGTAGAGCTGACAAAAAGAATGAAGATGTACAGAGGTTTATTGCCAAAACTGCAAAATGGGCAAAAAGGAAGAGAAAAAGGGAGTAAAAAGGGAGCCAAAAAGGCTACCGTGAATGACCCTAATGTCGCCAAAGACCAGGGTACTTGGGTCGCCGACTCAAAAAAATTGATTTCACTCATATCTTACATTCTTAACTTTGTTTGAGCCCGGAGACCCCCTCAACGACCCTAGACACCTCTGTTTCAAGAGCCTCACATCCATTTCAAGGTGTATATCTCGAGATCCGCCATCTTGCTCAGCGCGCGTATTCCTACTTCACGCAAACTTCAAGCTGGGAGCAAGTAATGATTCCGTCACCGGACCTCACCGCCGTGGAACTTTATGGAGTTCGACACCCTTTGCACAATCAATGTCCATGACGCGCTAGGTACAGTCCGCGTCTACCTACGCAATTCCGAGGCTGCTGGGGCCAACTGCAAGCACCTTCCCTTGCGGTATATATGGCTCGGCTGAAGTCGCGACTGCGATAATAACGACGCGCTAGATGCAGTCCGCGTCTACCTACACAATCCCGAGACTGCTGAGGCCACCCGTCACCACCACTGTGGAACGAGCTCCGCAACCACGGTCCACCACCTCTTCACAGCGCACAATCTCGAACGCACCCAACCCCTACTTTATCCTCAAACACTATATACATTGTCTAGGGTAAGATTTCACAGCAAGGTAACTCAAATCTTACTCCATGCTGACTCCGGCTTTGATTTTGCAAGCCTTCAATCGAGTTGAAGTACAATGCCGGAGGCTGCCTCGATAGGAGTGTGAGTAGAAGCTTTTCGCTCCAGAACATTAATTGTCATTCGAGAAACCTGATAACTTTCAACCATTTTCCTTCATTCAGGCTGATAAATAAGCTCTTACTGCAATGCATGGCACAGCCGCAGTTGGTCTAGGTATGGGGAGGTATTGAGGCTTTCTGTGAGGCTCGAGGTGCAAGCTAAGTCGTACCCGATGAGAGTGTGATATTTAGACATGTCGGTATGGCTATATATCACAACGTTTGCTACGGTGAAAGCTATCGATCATCAGTACTGAGTGTGTAAAGGAGGGGTGGGGGGAAGAGCAGCAATACCGAACATAGCAAAAAAATAAATTATGGAGTCTCGCGCCAGAATGGTCAAGCAGGACCTGTCGCTTGTGGGAACTAGGCAGTTCTTCTCGGTGTAGAATTTCAAAGCGACAAGAGCCAGTATAGCCACTGTTGGTGAAATCAATATTATTGTACCTGCTGTGCAAACTACTGCTAAAACACAGACGGACCTTGGAACAGAAGCTGGCTGATCCTAAACATTTAGTTAGCATTTTTTCAGGTTTCTCAGCCAGACCTCCAACCAAGCTCCACTCGTGAATCCTATGTATATTGGATGCCTGAGCAGACAGGCCGGTGCGCTGCTGGTGGCACTGGCAGGGGGAATAACCTCTGAAATGCAGAGAGTAACGGTTAACAGATTTGCTGGAAAGCAGTCAGCAACAAGCGCTCAAAGCTCGTTCATGATTGCCACGCACTGGAGTACATGACCATCAATGTCCACCACATCCGTCTTGTCTGTCCGTCTGCTCCCATTAACATGGCCGCTACCAATTTCCATATGCTTACAGATTGCATATACGCGTACGCACATAAGCGCCTCGGCTACGACCATTGCGAAGTACAGGGGAACAACATGCCAGTAAACACACATCTTCTAAGCTTGTCAGTTCGGCTTTGCGCAGTCACTTGAAGCAAATCTCACTGCTTCAGAGCTTAGCCAAATGCAGCTAGAGCATATATCAATGGGTCGCTGAAGATTCATGTTCTCCTCTTTGCGACTCACAACTCCATAACGGGAATGACGTAGCGGCTGAGAATAAACAATGCTTTCGGTAGCCCTGGTCGGTGGGGCCAAACATAATAGGTGGTCTGGACAGACCGAAGGGATTGGCTAAAGCGATCACCCATCAGTCACGTGTCTCCTCATTCTTTTCGTCTCGCCCGCCTCCGCATCGCGCCTTTGGCTCGGTGACTCCGTCTCTTTGAGACCTTCTCTTCTCCAGCCCCTCCCCCTCCATGACCTCGAGTCTCCTTCCCCGCTTCTAGTCTTGTCCCCCCGTCGCCGTCATACCCTCTTTTTTCGTGCCCACCCACCCATCCCTAGTTAGTTTTGCTATTTCCTGCGCACTCACGTAGCTACGGATTTGTTCTGTATTCTTTAGTTGCGTAGGGGCTGCCTCGGCTCCTTCGTCTTCGGGCGGAGTGCAGCGAGCTCCATTTCGGAGTTCACGCCCAATATATCAATGGCTTGCTTACTCATCTCTCCCTCTCGAGAACTCAGGCCAATCCCATGTAAAAAACCCGTGATGTAATCTACATCGGGCAATTTTACCCAGCACTAATTCTTTGCTCATCTGCCGTTGCCTGATGTCTCCCTTTAGACTTCTTCTACACCAGTTGGAGACGATGCAGTTTCTATTCCATCTGATGACGAGTACGAGGTCGTTGCTCGACCATCAACTCCGGTTCCGGGTATGTCTATCTTTTCCTGATCCTTCACTATGTTCACACTGCTCATAGTAAGTCTTCAGAGTTGTTATCTCCGCTCCCCGAGCTTCAAAGTCTTATGCTCCATACTACTACTTTAAACCAGGCTAAACGGCTGAGTGGAAGGCTCAAGAGGGTCATTTGACCAGCAAAATAGTGGTTTTTCACCACTCTCTCGCTAATCATCGCCTTCTCGGGGCTCAGCTTGGAAGTTCAACAATAAAGTTGACTTCATCGTTCAACTGGCTCTTACTGGGCGCCTATCGGGCGCTTATTCAAGACTATCAGTCCACTGACGCAATGCCGCGGCCTTGCGGTAAGCTCATCATTCAACAATGCACAACACCGCGCTTCTTCATCTCTTCCACATCGTCGCGCTCGACCCTCTTCTCTCTGCTGCTATCCTCATACTATGAGCTCTTTCCCACACCTCTGTGCCCATCTCTCCTCTCATCTTGTTCTCTCCACCATGCCTGGTCGCGTCGTACAATATCAGGTCAAACTGGCCGCAATGAACCTTTTTGAAAACGACATTCTCCCTTTGGAAGATATACTCGCTGTATGCGGCTTCTCGGAATCGACCTTCTGGCGTACCCGTAAGCTCTGGCGCGAAACAGGCTGGGTTGAGAAACCTAAGAGCCATAACCGCGGTCGTCGCAGAATTCTACATCGAGACGACATCGACTACATCATGACCCTGATTCAATTGCGCCCCGACTGGTTTCTCGATGAGCTTCTCAAGATGCTCAAGCATAATCGCTTCATTTCTGTCCACTTCACCACCATCTTTCGCGAGCTGGAGCGTCACAATGTGTCTCGAAAGAAGCTGAAGAAAGTCGCGTCTGAAAGAAAAGAGACATTGCGAAATGATCACATCCGCCGCATGTCACAATACCCTCCAGAGTATCTCGGTTTTTTGGATGAAACTTCGAAGGACGACCGGACGTACAGCCGCAGATACGGGAGGGCAAAGAAGGGGCAACGGGCAAAGATGAAAGAGAAATTTGTACGAGGTGTGCGGCTGACGGGACTAGGGTTGTTAACACTGGATGGAATGGTGGCTGCTCGTGTAGTTGAGGGATCAATGGATCGGGAGACGTACCTGGGGTTCATTGAACACAATGTGGTGCGTCGTCGAATGATTTCTTCCTTTTTTTGTTGCTTACTTGAAACAGATGCCCCTCACGACTCCGTTTCCGGGCCCTCTGTCGGTTCTTGTCATGGATAATGCTCAAATACATCACGGTGAAGAAATCCTCGAACTGGCTGAACACTTCGGTGCGTATTTATGATATTCATGATCGAAATTCAATGTATATTCATCAATTCAGGTGTTCGGATCGAATACCTACCCCCTTACTCACCGGATTTTAATCCCATCGAAGAGGCGTTCGCCCAGGTCAAGGCATTCATTCGAAGGAACTCGGAGGTGTTTGCGGAATCGATTGGTGCGGCGGGAATTTTTGATATGTTGCTCGCGATGCAGACGGTGGGGCCATCTGATGCGGAGGGATACGTTATTCATGCGGGATATGTATAATGAATTCATGTTGTTGTGAATGTACATTGCACGGTCCAAGAAAATACAGCTCAAGAAAAAAAGCACGACAGCACTCGCAAGTCCGTAAAACTCATCAAATCGTCACCGCCCACTTCCGAACAGCCTCCCGTAGTTGTGCGATCTGCCCCAACAAGAATTTCATCTCTTTCAAATCTTCAATTGACACCAGATAGAAAATGTCGGTGTCCTGGTACCCGTTCGCTGTCAATTTTGTCGAAATATCTGCGCTAAGACCGTAGAAAATACAAAATTCGTCAATTGAGCTCGACGGCCCGACTTGAGTGTTCGGAGGAAGGAGCATGAGATTAGCGGGAGGGGCAGGAGGAGCGGCAGCTGCTGGAGGATTTTGTCCGCCATTCATCATACCAAAAAGCGCGTCGGGGAGAGAAAAATTGATGATGGGAGCATTCGATTGAGGTTCTTTAGCGGCGAGACGGCGCTGCAACAGTGTACGCGGTGCGACTTCTCCTTCCTTTGTCTTGCCGCGGAATAATGGAAGGTCGGGTGGGGTGAGGAGATCGGCGGAACCTTGAGCCTATCAAGCCGAAATATCAACCAAATGTTGTATCGTCAGACAATAATCAAAAAATTTACCCAAGCGGCAGCCCATGCCTCAAAGTGGGGGTTGTGTAAAGTTATGTGTTCCCTTGTTTCTCCTAAAATCCAACAGTAATCGCTACCATCGTTGACATTGCACGTCCACTTGGCCCGAAGCTGACCAATCTTGTTATTGATTTCGATGTTGGCGGCAGAGATCCCTTTCTCCGACGGGATCTGTCAAACATCAGCATCGTGGTGAGAGCGGTCAGGCCGGCTCAAGCTGTAGACTCACTTTCGATTTCTTCTTAGGCTTGGTGGCGGGCTCAGAGTCAACGTCATTTGAATCACCATCACACTATGTACAGACAAATAAATTAGAGAGGTACAGTAAGATCAATCGAGACGTACCTCGAGCACAACATGAAAATTGATTTTTGGATCCTTGCCCTTCGCGCCATTGGCAATCATAGTCGTGTAGTCCGTCACGTTGAACAGCCGTACAAAAGTAGAAACATGTCGGGGGACTTGGAAATGGCATTCAAGATCTTGAAAAGACGGCGTCGAGGGAAGCTTTGCAATTTGGGAGACTTTATCGACCAGGGAGCGAGCGAATGTTCCGTAGGCCAGGCCGGATGTGATCATCAGCATGGCGGAGCCTTCCGCTGCGCGTTTGTTGGCTTTCTTAGAAAATTCTTTGCGGGAATACACGGTGACAGTGACGGTGATTTCGACGTCGATGGCTGGATTGACGGTCGCTGGTACAAAGAAAGGTACAAAGAAAGGCGAGAAAATATAACAATAGAGCACGGTACCTTTTGTTTTGGCTCGTTTCTTTGGCGGTGCTTCCTCCTCCTCTTCTTCATCTTCTTCATCCTCCTCCTCGTTGCTATCCTCCTCCTCCTCCTCCTCCTCATCGCTATTCTCATCATCTCCCTCTTCCCCAGCATTCTCCCCGTCACCTTCCTCCCGGGAAGTGCGCTTCGCAGCCGCTTTTCGTGTCGCAACAGTTTTGGCAAGATTGATCGGAAACTCAGACTCGTCTTCGTTATTTGCAGGGTCGTCAGATGCAGCAGTGGATGCGTTAGGAGGTATAAGGGTGTCTGAAGATGGGGCAGAGCTTTCTGTGGCTGATTTCTTCTGTCCTTTAGCGGGTTTCTTCTTCGGCGCCTGCTTTTTTTGGGGTGAGGATTTGGGTTTCTTCCGTGCTCTTTTCGGAGAAGCAGGGGTATACTTGGACTTGGTGGTGGGCTTCGTAGCTCTGTTAGAGCTTCTCGGGGGCATGGTAGAGCAGCAGAGGTGAGAAATCTGAGCGCGACAAGGTGGAAGAGACGAAGAAGCGCGTTGTTGTACATTGTTGAATGATGAGGTTAGCCGCCGCAAGGCCGCGGCATTGCGTCAGCCTTGAATAAGCGCCCGATAGGCGCCCGGGAAGGGCCGTATTGACGACGAAGTCAAGTTTTCTGTTGAACTTTCGAGTTGGGCTCCAGAAAACCAGCAATCAGCTAGATATTCTTCTAAATTGCCAGCTTTCATGGTCAAAACACCCTCCTGAGCCTTCCACTGAGCCGTTTGGCCTGGTTTAAAGTAGTAGTATGGTACATTATTGTCTAAAATAACGATCTATCGTCTCAAGAAGCTCGGAAAATGCTTCAGAAATGCGCAAACGAGGTGGGGAACCAGGCCGATCAAAAAAGTGTTTATATATATATATTTCGGCCGACTGTCATCATTTTTGCAAACGGCTGTAGTCGTCGAAGAAGGGAAAGAAGACATTGACGTGGCAGCACCAGCGCATCTGCCAAAATTGTGTTCCCATCACCACCCATCACCTGGGATCAAGCGGACTGTCTCTGGATCAAGCGGAAATCCCTCGCATCACTCGGAGTCACAATATATCACGCATTTATTGATTACATCAAAACGCTCTCGAGCACAGCTTATTGCTTTTCGGTGACGGCTCTGATAAAAGGGGGAGCAAGCTCCCCCAATTAAAGGAGGCCCCTACTTGGATATCCCTGGACATTCTCTGAGAACTATTTGTGGGCTTTGAAACTCTCTGATACATTGTACGTATTGAACCTTTATACCATCCAAGATTAGCGGGTTTGTGCAAAGCGACCCGGGTCGCTTTGGGACCGCTCAGATCTCGACAACGAGCAGTCTCAGGTGTGAAGTCCCAGCGACCTAAGAGTGCCCCAGGGCAATACTCCTATAGGTTGCTTAGAGCTCACACCTGGTATCTGTTGTTGTGGAGATCTGAGCGATCGAAAAGCGACCTGGGTCGACCGCCGCCTCGGCCACACGAACGAGCAAGCCGTTGTGGACCTGTACCAGAACGACGCAGCTGATGGTATGGCCCTTGATCCCTCCACCGCTGTTCCCGTTTGTGACGACTGTATCCCGGGTAAACAGGCTCGCACGATCATTCCAAAAATCCGTGAGGGACCCAAGTCGACGCGAAGGCTGGAGAAGGTGTATGTCGATCTCAGTGGGCAGATGTCGGTGCGGTCGAGGAGTGGAAACAGCTACACACTGGATATCGTCGACGACTGTAGTGACCGGGGCTGGAGTATTCCTATCGCAAACAAATCAGACGCATTTTCTTTCCTCATTAGCGGGTTTGTGCAAAGCGACCCGGGTCGCTTTGGGACCGCTCAAATCCCCACAACGAGTAGCCTCATGTGTGAAGTCTCAGCGACCTAGGAATGCCCTTGGGCAATACTCTTCTAGGTCGCTTGAAGCTCACACCTGGTATCTGTTGTTGCGGAGATCTGAGCGGTCAAAAAGCGACCTGGGTCGCTCGCACAAACTCTCTATTGCGTGGGAGTTTGCGATGGAGACGAAGACCGGTTTGCGGGTGGGGACGTACAAGATTGACGGTGGCGAGCTGTTTTCGAAGGTTTTCCAAGACCACTGCAAGTCTCGTGGCATCAGCATCGACTGCACGGCTCCCCATACCTCGAAACAGAACGGCAAGGTCGAACGTTCTCACCGCACCATCCACGGCCTTGCTCGGACAATGCGGATCGCCTGCAATGCGCACCGAATTTGTGGGATGGCATACTTACACGCCAGAACACCTTGCAAGGATCAAAACCGGCGTACCCCATACGAGGCTTTCGAACTTCGTAAGCCGAACCTGGCTCATCTTCGTGAAATTGGTTGCCGTGCTTTTGTACTGATTGAGGCACACAATCCCACAGTTTACGCCAGGTCACTCGAATGCACGCTCATCGGCTACACGCCACAGTCCAAGGCCTACCACTGCTGGCAGAAGAGTACCGGGAAGGTTTACAACTCTATAAACGTACGTTTCATCGAGACCGGCGACACAGTAAAGGTTCACTGGAATGAGGAGAAGCTCGCCAATAGAGGCTTTGCGGTAGCCACTGGTGGCTATTGGTGGCTAATTTTTCTTGGGACCGGATGACAGCCTCTGGGTGGATTAGCCACCATTTGTACGTCCTATTGACAGGATGCAGTGGTGGCTACCTTGAGTAGGAGGCTTAAAAAACTATTGCACACGAGGAGCTACCGATAGCCACCGGTGGCTACCGCAAAGTCTCTAATGCTGCGGCGCGCATTCACTCATTACCTCCACCTCCCGTCGTACCCAACGACCAGTCCTCGCCGGATCCGGTACTACGCACATCCACTCTACCCAACCCTCCACGGCCGGACGCGGCCGCGCCGCCGACGCCAGATACGATGGGGTTGCGGTGGAGGCGGACAAAGGGGAAGTGGAGATCTTGCGACAATGGGCGGAGGTAGAGGAGGAGACGTCAGAGGATGATGACGGCGAAGATGTGGCGATGCTGGCTGAACTGAACGCATACCTGACAGACAATCCCATCGATGTGGAATACCCGGACGATCCCAGCACGTACGCTGAGGCAATGGCCGCGCCCGACGCCGAGGAGTGGACCGAGGGCACGCACGAGGAGCTCGAGTCCGCTTTCGCGCTTGCTCCCAGGGCGAAATTTTAAATTCATTTTTCAGTAAATATTCTAGTTTCAAGCCAAAAGGTACTCGAGGTCGCAGTTTTGAGGCTAGTTTACCGCTCGGTGCGAAGTTTCGACTGAAGTTCAACTTCCAAGCCGAAATTTTCCAAAACTGGCAATTGAACCCGAAGTTGAACTTGTAGTCGAAGTCCAACTTGGATGAAGTTTAGCATCAATCATGAGAGGTTTTACTTGATTTTCCCTTAGATTGCTGTGGAGTCTGATGTACCAGAACTTTGAATCGTCCATCCAAATAGCCAGCCATCAGTCGGTTAAAACCACAGCTTGATTCGCTTCCTCATTGACGTGGACGACCCCGACGTCAACTGCCAGTGCAGTAAGTATTTACAGAGAGCGAGATACTCGGTATTGACAAAAGTAACCGTGAATCGACTCGTATGGTCCAAAAATTGCAGTATGTGATAGGTTGAAACGCATCAGAATGTTCTCCTGCATGTTTTGAACTACATATGACAAACACCCGCACCAATGCATCGAGCACAACTGACTCTCGGCGGATTCTAATTTGCAGCTGTTTTGCACTGCTTGTTGCAATAAATGACTGCAGCTCCAATTTTCTGGAAATTCAAGAATATGCCTCGGGACGGTAGGTTATACGTAAGAATTCTTGTCAAGATTGGACTGGTTTAATTTCAAGGATCCCTCCTGCACGGAGCCAAATAATTGCGTGGCCGTTCAAAGATGCTAAGAGCAAAAAATTTAGCTACAGTCTTGGTAAATTTCTAATCCATCACAGTGCTGGACCCCATCACCTACACATGCAATATACTTTTGTCCCAGTGTTAAGCCTCCATGGCTTCCGTAATTCGCCAAGTTTGCTCAAATGAGGGGCCGAAGAGTTTTACAATTTGTAAGCTTGTTTTCCACCCTTACTAGCCAAAGCAAGTGTGCAAAAACATTTGAATAGATCACATGTGCAAGCTAGAGGTAGTCGAAAGTGGTCTGGAAGGGCAGTTGCTAAGATTTCCGTTGAACAATGAGCGGAAGTTGAAAGCCACACGTGAATTTCAAGCTGTTGCCAAATTGTGCTGGCTCTGAAGAGCGTCAGGAATAGAGGTTGCCTACAACAACTTATGCAGGTCTAAGGAATATCCCAACGTATTTTTCAAACTCAAGATCTTGGAAGAAACCACGGCGGCGGGCGGGGAAAAGGTGTATGTGGCCCGTGGGGTGGTGCAAGCGGGTCGAAGGTAGAGGCGCTGCCTGAGTTCTCGAGTCATTGACAGTCACATTGAAGGAGTGAAGAAAGGCGACGGCGAAGGCGACGACAACGGCGAGAGTGGTGGTACGTGACGACAACGACGGCGACGGCGTCGAGGTTGATCCTGGCGATGTGGTGGTGGTGGTGGTGGGAGGCAAGGGACGTGCGAGGTCGTCCGCAGTATATGTGCTGCGGATGTGGAGCTCTGATGTCACTTCTCGGCATTTCGGCATTTGGACTTCAACACTTTTTTGCGATTTCTGCGCAGCACCACCCTCCGATTTTAATGTCATATTCCATGATTTTCTGAGGAGGTGAGCATCGGGTGAAATTCGTTGAATGGGACCTGATTTCTCTGGGATACATGAAAGAGAAAAATCATGGACATTTCCATGAAATAATTGATTCATCGTCTGGGTACATGAAAATCATGTGCCGATGTTTTCACAGTGAGGGTGTCTATGTTCACAGATTTGTAGTGTGTAAACGACCGATTGATGAAAGTTGCCAAAATTGATGGCACTGCTGTCTCACTTTTCGCCAGCTCCCGACCATCTATGGCCAAAACTTGTGCTCAGACATCTAAATGGGGCCTAAATAACTCATATTGAGTATACAGTTACATGATTTTCCCCGAATGCGGCCAATAATCAAAGTGTGTAAAGGAATGTCGCTGTGTAAAGCAGCGTCAAAATACTGTAACGTGCATTCGAAGCAACAATCGTGATTCTTCAAGGTATGCATGCGTGGATGAGTGTCAGCCGCAGTTGCGGAGGGTCTGTGGCGGGCTCTCCAAATAATGAGGTAGGGAGGCCCCTAACAAGTGATGTGATGGATGACGGTGGAAAAGAAAAGTTGTAGTTTATCAATAATGGTCTTCGAGTGAACGCCAATAAATGGTGCACTCGTGCTCTCGGTGTGCGGGCAACTCTGATTCTGTATGGCGTCGGCCGCACGAGCGTCGAAACCTCTCCTAGAGGCGATATTGGATGATAAAGTGCACGCGAGATCAAGGGTGAAGAGAATCGAACGTGGCGCGACATTGAAGTTTGTACTTTGCGACACCTAACGCATGTTATATACAATCGAGTGGCTTAGGGGCCGACAGCCCCAAAACGCTTTCTTGATTATGTACTTCTGCTGATTGATCCGCCGCCGCCCCTAGAGGCTACATTGGGGCCAAAAAGTCCTGGCTGTGAGGATTTGAATCTGGACGGACTTTTGGAACTGTAAGAACAGCATTCTTGACCATTGTCTGAAGGTCGCTGTAAAGTTGATCGGACATGAATGACGTGCCGTTTTGCATGTATAATGCACAGAGGAGGTGGGAGAATCGGACGAGGGACTCGATTTGTTCGGATAAGGAAAGTTTGACATTGATGACTCGCGCAATGCGTGGAACATCTCTCCTAAAAGACTGAAGCCTCAAGCTCCGCCGCCTCGCTAGGATCATAGTTGGCAGGATCGAGCTTCCAAGCTCTACAATGCAAAGCAGGAGCTTGATAGCCTTCGAGACGTTCTGACCATCCGCGGGATCAAGCAGCGCATGAACAGATGTTTCAGACCAGTCATGATCTGGTAAACGCTCGAGCCACAAACTGAGAAGCTCTCGGTTGACGCAGACATTTTTGATCACCATTCCTGCATTTGAGCAAAGATCGCCCCGAATACCTAATTTGATAATGTGATAAGGAGCGGTAAATGAAATGAGCAATGGGAACTTACGTTTGAATTTGTGCTTGTAGTCAGAATCTGCCGTTAAGTTGTGTGTACCAACACCCCAGGAAGATTTTCCACATATTCATAGAGAGGATTCCCAGGACGGATCTCATCATGCATGCAAGTGCCCGTCGTCGGAGTGGACAGCCATCGGTAGAAACAGAAGATAATGGACCATTTTTACGTTCCCCGTCCGGAGACCGCTTCCATGCTTCTAAGTACTAAGATTTGAATAGTTCGCATGGTTTCCTGCCATGATGACTTTTTGCATGTTGGTCCGATGCAAATAAGCTTTGCTCCATACTTCGTTCCCGCCAGGCGTGAAATGGCGGCCCCACCTGCCTCATGTGCAATTAATGTTGCCGTTACTTGGCCGTTACTCAGAAAGTCGAGTCTCGACTTGAAAAGTCGACTTCGGGAAGGACTCGACTCGACTTGGGTGCACTGTAAACTATGACCTCATTTCTCATTAAATATTCGAGCTTTGAAATGAAGTTGGCAACCGGAACTTGAGCAGCATGGAGAGGATGAAGATTTCAATTGATACTTTGTACTCGACGTCCAGCAATGGCCGAAGTCATCGGCGCAAACTTCAAGTTCAACTTCGTTTGCGTGTTTTGATGGGCTTGAGCCGAAATCACCAATCAGTGATCATCAATTGATGTGATAGCGGATCACAGGCCCCAAGTGTTGGATTCCTTTGGACTTCCTCATCAAACTCGCCCCAAGCTCGCTTCGAGCCGCTGAGCACTAAGTATGTAACTGGATTCTCTACACCTTCATTGAATCTCTTTTAAAAGATCTTTCTGTCCCAGTAAGCTGCCTTTCCGAAGATCCTCCGAGTCATAATTCACCAATAATTCACACTCTTCAATGAGGTTTGTGGACTTGACTTGACTCCAACTTGACTCTCACCATCCTCAACCAACAGCACTCGGATTCTCAAACTGACATGAATCTGGTACTTTACAGAAGCAATACAATCTACAACTCAAAGGATCAAAATTCTCAGTGAGTTCTTCATTCAACTCTCAGACTTGCGATAGGTGCCGATGCTGAACTTGAGTTGCTTTGCTCTACCCCGATTCCGTTCACATTGACTCTCTCAAGAAAACTTTGTGAGTTCTCTTGTTGATTATATGAGGCAGTATCCGGTTGTGAACTTGAAATTTACATGCTCAAGTTGACAGACCGTCACATAATTGCCAGCCTTTTCTTCGACTCGAAGGTTATATGCATCTTTTGTAGTCAAAAAATCCTTGGCTGATTCAACATACCTGTCTCTTGACCTCAGGTGTCTTGGTGTACTGACTGTTTCGCTTTCTGCCTTTGCTCAATTTACATTGGAGCTGAACAAATTACTCTCCGTAGGTTGATTTTGGTTGCTTTACCTTCCATTCTGGACGGTCATTCTCTGTTCAGACACAGTATAAGACAGGAGAATCTCTTGTTTAGAATGCGTGCCTTGCAGGCAAGCTGAAATTTGCTTCTCCGAGTCGCATAGCGCAAGTTAAGATTCTTTTCTATGCGTGGATCAGATTGAAATCAAACGAGCTCAGCTCTGCGTACGCGTAGGTACGCCCCTGGGACTGCTCTAGAGAATACGATCTGCCTTTGACACACCTCAAGTTCAATTTGGGTGGTAGTCAGTAGAATGGTGATGCGCTCAACAACTGGTGAGTTCTTCACTACAGAGTTTCTCTGCTGCTGGTTCCACGAACTCAGCTTAGCCTGTTGCACAGTCATCTTCTTTCAATGAGTCGTTTCCCTGTGATTCTGCTTTTCTTGAGACTTCTGCTTTGTTCGGGTCTTTGCGTACACATGTTTCCATGTTTATGAATGGGCTGGGCACCTTTTCTAATTAACTTCTTGGTGTTGTATTGCCCGTCTTTGCCCTACCTTGTTTCCGTGATAAAATTTATTCATCCTATTTGTGTTGTCTCAGCATAGGCATGGCATGCACTGAATCTGTGTCGGTAGCAATTGCCTTACATTTCAACCATTGATGTTGTGACTTTTCTTCTCGAATCTCTCACTAATTCCGCTGAGTACTGGTACACTTGAGATTTAATTGGAGTATAAGAAAAGACGACTCGGAGTCAAGTCGGGAACTTTAGGGAAACCCAACAATTCAAGTCAAAACAGCGGAATTGGTGAGAAGTTTACGGAGATGAATCAAATACTGTAATAAGGCAAGCAGACTGAAAGGACATCAGAAACAGCCTGTAGAGACAGAATGCAGACAAAGGAGTCTTTAACAGGATTGTAAGAAACGATCAGCGTGCCAGTAGGCGGATCAACACGCATCAGCACCGGCTTGATGGGTGTGATGACCGATTGATCCAATGCTGCTTGAACTCCGTGTGAGGATGATTGAAACCTTTAACTACATCAGACCTCACTGCAGTCTAAGTGAGAGTTGAGGAAAACCTCCTATGATTGATGCTAAACTTCATCCAAGCTGAACTTCAACTACAAGTTCAACTTCAGGTTCAATTGCCATATTTGGAAAATTTTCGATCGGAAGTTGAACTTCGGTTAAAACTTCACACCGAGCAGTAAAGTAGCCTCAAAACTGCGGCCTCGAGTTCCTTTTGGGTTGAAACTAGAATATTTACTGAAAAATGAATTTATACGCGGTCTCCGATGCACCGTACCGGTTCTATCTTGACGAAGATTGCAGAGAGTGATTGAGTGCAGTGAGGAGGAGGAGGGTTATAGCAGTAGAGTCAGCTAGATTTGACAGCCACAAACATGATAATTCGACATCTTTGTATGTCATGCAGTCATCAGGGAAACCACCCGACCGTTATGCGTTACCGTTGAAACGAAACAGGGCGGGCGTTACGCGTTACGTTTCACCCATACAAAGTGCTAAGGTACTCCCCATCCACCTTCGACAAACATCACGTGGCCAAGTGTGACACTTACAGTATGTGTCAAAAACCAATGATTTGTTACAATGGCTTCGTGAAAGTGCGCCTTGGCTCCAGTGCAGCCACTGACACGAGAAAAAGTCCCTCGTATCCCTCTCATGGTATATTTATGCCCTGGAAGGACTTTCCTCCCTTTTTTCAATGCGGAACGGTAGGCTCGTGACCAACCGCTTCTTCACGTGGCTGCGCTTATCACGTTGCGAAGCGGGGAACTTCTCCATTCCGAGGGTGATGGGAAAACGGTCCCGATTCCCACGGTGGGTCATTGTTTTCCCTTCCCCAAGGGGAAATCCCTCGGCCGGGAAAACACGTTTTCGGCACCAAGAAAAGCCTCGGAATGACCGATTTTTCGAAGCGGGGAACTTCTCCATTCCGAGGGTGATGGGAAAACGGTCCCGATTCCCACGGTGGGTCATTGTTTTCCCTTCCCCAAGGGGAAATCCCTCGGCCGGGAAAACACGTTTTCGGCACCAAGAAAAGCCTCGGAATGACCGATTTTTCTAATATCCTTTTGCAGGTTGAAGTTCGCAGAGTCTCGCCCTCGATATCGTAACGAGCTTCGGATTCGGATTTTCTCTTCTCTGCACGCGCTTTTTGACACTGTTCAATTTTCTCTTCCAGAATCTGAAGCAATCCGCCAGCGGCATTTCTGTGTCGTGGATCGCCATAAGTAAGTGTACTTTCCAGGTGCGAAGGTTCTCTGTGTCTTCGTCAGTAATGAACCGAGTACAGTGTTGTCCGAAATTTGCGACATTGATCTTGTATTTTAACCATAAAGTCTGAATATTTTTAGTTCTCGTCAGCACCAGCATTCTCGCAATCTTCAATCAACTTTCTTGATAGATATTGAAACGTGTGCGATAAACTTCGGCGTTTTGAGCAAGTATACAGGCATGGTCCATCGCCCGTGTCCTGGTTTCATCTCTGGCCGGCAAGTCAGTTCTGTGTTCTGACTGGGGTGACTTGTTGAATAGAAGTGTTCCCTAGCAAATGTCCAGTCGTCCGGCCCACCGCAGAGGGTTCTCTTTCGAGGCCCACCCCTTCCCCATAGCCGTCGTAGCGGCACCCATGGGGTGTAAACCCTATTTAAATTATATGCATGGGCTTAACAGCAGGAATCAACTTAAGCCAGCATGTCATTTCAAACATGAAGACCGACAGAGGAGTTAGTTCTCTCCGGCCGCATAAGGCTATTATTCCTTATACGCCACGGCCCGCCATACCAGACGGCGGAGCAAATGAAGCACGGGGCATCGGATCCACTATTTTGCAAGCTTTTCATACCCCAATCCAACAACAGGGCATCGGGTTCGCTATTTTTCAAGCATTCCATGCGACAAGCCGACGCAGTGTATTGCCGGCTCCGAGACTCGAGATCCGTGAGTCAATGACCGGTTGCGGGTAGAGCCCGAGAACCGGACGGTGACGTGACCCATCAACCATATGACGCAAGATCCGAGATTGACTCAGAAGTCGACGAGAAGGTCCTAGAGCAAGCAAAGCAAGCAGCGGGCAGCACAGGCAGCTCGAGAGAGACGTCGACTAAGGTAGTCCAGTGCGGAGAGATGGTGTGCTACTCAGTGATTCAAGCCAAGAACCGCCGAAATTCCGAGCAGAAGGCAGCAAGCGAGTCCTGTCAAGGAGCCCATTTTCCACCATAATAATTTGGACAGTGTAAAAGCCGTATTGTATCTTCACATCTGTGGAAGCCAACCCCTGCACTGAAGAGTTCCGCACTTGCAAGGCGTTTGATTTCTCTTCCGCTTGAGTATCTTCGATCTGGACTTTTCACGATACTTTTTCCGAGCAAACGTCTTCGCCTCCGAGGGGTCATAGTCCAGGGTCAACTCCGCCAAAGGCACTATATCCTGGGTCGCTACAAACGCAAGGGTGTAGGGAAGCGATTCCTGTAATTGTATTCGTTAAAAAATAGAGATTGATACTCAAACGCGCAAAGCAATCACATGCGCTGATCCACGTGCCACCGGGATTATGGCAGTGTTGGGCGAGCAAGAGTGACTGTTGTTCGACTTGTTCAGGGATTGTTGATAACGAGGCGAAACACAAACTTGATATATCGCGTCCAATTTCCTCGGGAAAGAAGTTAGCCGTCCATGCAGTATAAGTACAAGGATGTCAAGTCGTCTTACCACTGCGAAAAGCGTCTACACTATACACAAGAGACGGGTCTGCGTCCTGCGGTTCATCCATGTCTAACTGGAAGATGTAAGCGGCGTCGGCACCTATCAACTTGCTTGCCGTGGTGCGTGATCTGAAGACACGAGTCAGTAACTTAAGAGCGAGGGAAACGTTTGAAGGACTGACATAATTAGTCTGTCGATAGAATCAGTTTGATCCAAGAATCCAACGTTGAATATCAAACCCTGTATAAAGACCTAGCACTTGGCCACGCACCAAGGGAACAGCGCTGCGCGCAGCCCACCCTCTTTCGACCGTTTTGAATATCTCAATCGGAATGGTGCGGGGAAGTTGCGTCACGCGATTTTTACAGTTGCTTGCCGCGGAACAGTCCTACAGAAAAGTGATGGTGCTTGGTTCTCAAAAAAGCGGCTTCGACTAAGTACCTGACCACATTCAATAATGATCTTGCAGTCTGTGGCGAAGGTAAACAATCCCTTGGCAGGTTCAGTACCTTTGTCAGTCAGCATCCAGGTTACACAGAGGTACCTCATCAGTGAACGCGGGATGCCTTCCTATGCATGGCATAGTTTCGGCCTTTGGTGGATTCGGCACCTCAACACTGCTGGAACCCCGCATAGTAAACGCACACTACTACTCTATTATGCCCCAACACACCTTAAACAGTCCTTTTCCAAGTATGTGAATAAGGTGTTGATATCGGGCGGGACAGGTTCGTGGTCAATTTCATTGATGAAAGTGATTTTAGCAATTTCAGGGACGCCTGATTGCCTAGCAACCTCGTTCCATTCGTCGGCTATGACTTGGGCGCTATAAAATGCTTGCTCGCATAGAATAAGAGAATAACACAGATGAACCCACTGAGCATCCGCAATTTTGGTTGGGACCAGCGCTGCGTCTTCTGAGAATGCCGTGACTTTCCGCTTCGATGGTGTCTCAGCGGTATCCAATGATAGGCTACGCGGCCGCTTGTTTGCGTCTCGGAATGAATTTGATGGTTTGCCAGCCAAAGGGCGCACGACAGTGCCACTGTCGGGCGGTGCGTGCTGGCTTGCGGTGAGAGCGTTGTCCGCTACAGTGTCATCAACGCAATTTCCTCTTCCCGCAAAGCCACGGGCCGGCAACCGTGAGACGGGCGCAGACGGGATAGGCGGCGAAGCGTAAATGCTTCCGATTGCGGGGCCAAGCATCGTGTCAACGGGGAACTTGGGAGACACGGTCATAATAGGTGGTGTAGTGGACTGAGGGGTCGCTGGAACCTCGTTGTCATCTTCGGGGAGTGGCAGACCGGAGGAGGCCTGTTTTCTTGGCAGCTTGGAAGCCAGCGGCGATGTAGGAGATTTTTCCGGGTAAACAGCTTTTTTCCTCTTGCCTTCTTTATTCGACGACCGCTTTCGGTTTAAGCGACCAAAGCCAGATACGGTGCCCGCCATGTCCGTCGCGGAAGGCCCAGAGGAGGCACCTTGGGTCGCACTTTGGGATTCTGCCCGAAAACGTTCAACCAATTCCGGCGCTTGCCTGTAAAACAAATTTAGCTGCTTCCTGGGACCGTGCTGCGGACGTACACGTCCTCTTCCTTCTTCCAATCGTCGCTGTCCGGCCCGTACCCTTTCCACCGCACCAAAAAAAACGTCTGTGTGTGCTGAGAATGAAGAACGGACAGAAGAAAAGATCAATGCCCACTGTTCCGTTTCTGACCTCCTCTCCCACAACGGCATCAAGCTCATAAGGTTCCGTATCACTTTCGGGTGGAGGCTTTCTCCGCTTTCGACGACTCATTGAACACTGCCAGAAAACCAGAGATTGGAACAACTTGAACTGGAGAACAAACGTAGGCGGGTCACGTGCGTCTCACGTGGGTCCCCGGCCCCTTCTACATTGAAATAGTAACGAGCTGTGGGACCCGTGGCTTTGCCACTCAGGACCCTTCAAATGTTTGACCTGCACTCACTTGCTGCTTTCAAGGCCGACGGCGCCGCACTGCCGCTCGCTGCACTCGCCGGCGCGCGTCGCGCGGGGATTCTCAGGCTTTGACAGAAAGTCACGGGGTAAATTTCCCTTTCCGGCGCTGAGGCTGTGCCGTGCTCTTTTAAAGTATAGGATAGGTTCGGAACAAGCCGCTTCCTCACACTCACATGACATTCACGTGCGGACACACGGAATTTGAGAAAGGGCTTGCGTCAAGATGTCAAAAAAAGGCAATGTCTTTGGCGCGCTCTTGTGCCTCAGCAAGGGTACCAATCACCTCCAACCAGTGGTGAATGTTGTGGCTAAGAGTCATCTCTGTGATTCCACAATTTTATATTGACGAGAAATGCCTTTTTCATGACACTGTAAGCTGAACATTCTGACGCTTGAAACCGGGTTTGACAGCGTAAATGATCTTGTAACAGCCCAACTGGCTTCAAAATATAGAATTCAGTGTAAGTAAATGCAGCCAAATTGTCTAGCAGCTCTCAGGCAGCCTTATTTCAGCTGTTTGAAGCCCATTTCGAGGGTTCATGAGGAATTCCGGCAAAAGACATTCTTTGTTTTGAGCAGTTTGGAGCAAGCCTCTCTTCGAGTGAAACCCGGCTTGTCCGGATCGGAGAGGGCTTGTTCCGAACCTAAAATAGTAAGGACGTTAACAAAAATTTTGCCCGGAACATTCCCTGGGGAATATGATTCTGAAAACATCTCTCACCAGAAGCTATACAAAAATATGCAGGGATCTTGCACTACATTGGACCGACTGCATTTGCCATATTTCGGGTGATGACAGGTGTTACATAACCGCCATCAATCTCAATGCCATTGCCGGTCACTATACAGTGGCGGCGGGATCTGCTAGTCTCGGATACCCAGACCTTCCTGCGTAATCCTTGTTGGTAGTTTACTCGGAGCCCGGAGCTCTTTCCTAATCCGTAATTCCAATGACAGTTTTGACGTTTGATTGATTTTCGTGATGATGGATGTGGGGACTTAGGAAGGTCTGGGTCTCTTCCATTGGACGACCTACCATAACCCCCGCCGAGCTCATTGCGTCGCGTGTATGCTTTGAATTGTAGCCATATTCAGTGGCTGCCTGCCGCCCACGTCATGTAGGAGATGTTGAGAGCGCTCGCAGGGGGCGGGGTGACCGTCGCCACCCTCCGGAGGCATGGTCGAAGTGGACGCGGTGACGCGCGAAGCGGGTTATGGTAGGTGCCCCAATCGAAGTGGCCCAGACGTTCCTACGCCCTTGTTCCGATCACCCTCAAAATCAATCAAACGCCAAAACCTGTCATTGAAATTACAGATTAGGAAGTAGCTCCGATATATCTAATCTCGCCCTCTCGAACTGCGGAGGAACGTCTGGGTATCCGAGACTAGGATCTGCTGCCACCCCCCCAAAAAATGGTGGAGAAATGGGCTGTTCTATTTTTAGGGGTGACATCAGATTTTGCTGCCACTGTATATTTCAATCCCGCGGTCAAATTTGACAGCTTCTCGGTCGTTCCCGGTTACATAAAGTTACAGTAAACTTGGATTGTTTCGGCTTGCACTCTTCATCCTCGAAGCCAAGGGGCTGGTTGCTACAGCTACTTAGCTGCTTCAATTTCTGTCTATATACAGTATGTATAATACCCTTCAAAGGTGCGGTATTGAGTGTTACTTGATATTGATGGTGTTTCAGAGTTTGGACAATGATTCATGATTATACCGTTCTTTGAAGCCGATTTACACTGGTGAGCGTCATATGTATATGGGGAGGCACAAAGTAAGTGACTGGCTCCGGTGTGATGACTATACAGCAGCTAAACCTTGACAATCTGGGCCACTTCAAGTTTTGAGGCTGTTGGTTGAACCTCGCCAGCGGGAATTGTCGTCCCTGCAGGCCTGAGTGCTTTGAGGTCCAGTGAGTCCCTGCTCTCCTACCTCTTGAATTCCGTCTTGAGCCAGTAGGCCTGCATTTTGGGGCAGAATAAGTTAAAAGAATGAGCTCAAAGCCCATAGGCATATAAGTATCCGCAGATACACAGCAAACTTTGCGGTACTCTAAATCTTTTCGGATTTCTTTGAGGTTCGCTGCCTCTACGATAATTGAGATGTCTACCTGAGCTGCATGAACTCATAATATCCACGAATCACGTTCGAAGGCAACGACAATGAAACTATCAACTTGAATTCGCTGAGACGGCATTTGCCGGTTCTGATCTTGCGCTAAATTGGATAGGATTTTAGTTAGTACCTGAACAGAATACCTTCTAAAGCAGTATATCTAGCATTTTGGTCCCCCTAACAATCGAGACAATGGGACAAGTCTGAAGAAACCAACGGAAACGGAAGTTGAACCAACAAACCTGTGATTGATCCTGAATTCAAACTCCGGTCAGTATCGGGAAAGCTGATGGCAATGAATTGGTCTACAACCAGGGCAGATACTCGGTGCTACAAAAAGTAACCCATAATAATTTGGTCACTCCTTCACGGACACGTGATTTTTTTTTTGAAGTGTCGCGCTTCAAATATACCCCTGACAATTCTCTACAGCATACATGAAAAGATCCGTGACATTCCTTGTCTGAGGCTCCTGAGGCTTGTCAACAAACTGGACGTCATACTATTTTGCATGCAGCTGGCACAAACCACACAAAAACTCGAAAAGATATCCACAATATCTGATCAACGCACCGGATTTCCAACTTGCATTTGATAAAAACGACACTATCCCATCCAGTCATACAAAATACTTTGCGAAAACGGCCTCAAAATAGTGTGAAAACAGGTCGCGCATATTTCACCTCCAATTTGTCCTTGTTGTTGATCCCGGTTAATGAGGAGGGTACATAATGATAATATATGTCGCTGAATAACTCTTGGCTACTTGATTGACACAGAGAGCAAGAGAGCTGCTGGAATTTTCACATTAGTTCCATCTTTTTGTAGCAAAACGAGCTGATACCCAGCTTGAAACTGAATCAAATCTGAGTGGTGGAATTCAGACGCTCAAAAAAGCCCCAATGACATGGTTCACACAGACCAAATTTGGTCAGACAATAGAATGGTGTATAGAATACAATATGGAATACTTAAAACTGTGTTTCCTGTGCCAACAAAGCGAGAGCCAAATGGTTTCTTCTAAATAAGGCAAAATGTTAGCTGTCAGATTGAACCGACTGGTGCGAGAGATTCGCGGCGTCGTTTCTCACAAACTGCCATCCAAATGGGTACAGATCATCCCAATGAACATTCCTATGTGCTTGACTCAACGAAATACTACACGATTCGGCCTAAAATGGCACATTGTCGGTCACTTTTTGTAACACCGAGTATGCAGCTGTATATATTTGGGAAGTTTTTTCTAGCCTTGACGACCATCCTGTCTTTATCTCAGCCTTTTTGATGGGTAAATGAGTATCTTTTGCGATTTATTTCAGTATCTGGCCAAGAGACGGCAAGCCGCAAGCAAGCCGTAACATGTGGGATCCGAGTCTACACCCTCCTTGCTTGGATCTAAAAAGCGTTCGGTTGCAGATCCAGCAGCATTGTCTGCTGCCAAGCGTCCCCGCACACTGCATTCAACGTTAAATCAGAGTAAGATTAGACTATTGATTCACTCGGATTGATGTCGTTGACACTGCTGCAAGGTGCTACGAGACTGCGCTCCGAATTTCGACCCTCTGCTCTTTCCGGCCCAGTTGCTGTTGTTAGTCGAACTCGGATAACTCTGAAGAGGATTGATTGCATTGTGGACCCACGCACTGGTGACATGCAATTTGAATCATCAGAGATCATCCTTCGCGGAAGACTTTGAAACGACCCCCTCAGTTCTGGGGCTATGAAAAATGTATATGATGTGCGTCTTGTAATATTGAGTTCCTATTAACAATCCACGCTCATCCTTCCTTAGTTTCTGTCCGATAATGGGCAAAGTTATGTTGTGAAAAGATTTTATCGTTTGACCGAGGACTCCGAAAATACCGCTCCTAATATCTTGCCATTCATTGTTGATGAACATCTCGTTCAAATACAGGCCGAAGCAATGCTACCGGGTATATCCATTCTCTTCATATATTTCTCCTGTGCTGACTCGAATTCTGATCTAGAAACAGTGGTATTGGCGACTTCGGCCTTGAAGGAATCAACTCGTTTATTCGAGACCATAGCTGCGGCGATGTTTGTAATCGACTTGCACTAGATGAAGTCGCACCTTTGATTTTTGACACCTCCCATAATGAAGAACAAGAAGAACAAGACAACTCACCATCTCCGGGTGACGCTGACTCAGCCAATGGAGAGGGAGAGGACAATGTTGATTAGTTGAAAGCGTAGATATAGATATTTCCAAGCTCGAAAATAAAGCCTTACACGTACAATTCATTTGAATGCATCGATTGGTACAATTTCAATGGCATCACACCAAACCTCGCTATTTTTTGCTGTAAATCTCTGACAGTAATTGTTGTTAATAACTCTACTCATATAGCTGGCCAGAAAAAGTCAGACTGGAGTCGTTTGAGAAGGAGGCGGAAGAAAGGAAATGTCGGAGTGAGCACGTGACCGCGTTGTAAATTGATCCGTCCTGTTTCTGGCTTTGGTGCGTAGTGATTGACAAATTTTAAGTGGAGGGAAGGGTCGATAGAGGTCCCGAGAGTGTACTCGTACCTCCTGGTTGACCACCACTATGCACATGGCAATTCGGTGCTTGGTTCTTTGGCATTTCTTTGCAGAGTTTTCTTGCGGGCCAATACTTATTGCGAGCTCTGCACTCAAAAAGTTATTTTTCACTCCATCTTGAACCCCCATACACCCTCCACAATCATTTTTTAGGTGTGTTACTCCCGGATAATAAGGCGTAATAACCCAAACTGTGTTCAGAGCCGCATACACAACTGGACCAAACATCAGTGATCACTGTGACCCATGTGTCACACCATCCCCGCCGCGGAAATCGAACCGCGACCAATCCGCTTACCGTAAGTCAATATGTATTTTTCTGAAACCTCATCTACTTGAACGTAGTTGATAATTTCTTGTTCAACTTAATACTTTACTCCAATGTGCATTGTAATATTGATACAGAATTGCGCAAGCTCCCCCTTCTGTAGGCCGGAACTCCGGCATACAAATCATATTTATTTTTTTCCGGGTGGAATCTCGGTCCCGGGAGCTCAGATTCACCTAGAAATTACTGTTACCGCTGTTTCTACTCAAAATATCCCGGGCAACCTCTCTTTCCGGGCTTCACCGGCAGTCCTTCCTATTTGGGACGATCAACTTTGGCTGTGTTTGATATCAGAGGCAACAGAGGATACAATGCATGTGCCTCTTTTCCTCCGTTGTAGTAGATATTTGGTGGTTAATTTATCTTATTCCACCTCTAACAGTTATTTTGAGTTCATATTTTGAGTCAAGTTTTGGTCAAGCACTTTGGCACGCTGATATCACGTGGATATTTACTCGATTTGGCCAGTATGTAATGCTTACGTGGCAGGGTGGTTGAGCCAAAAGGTCGGTTTGAAAAAAAAAAAACAGCCATAGGTATTTTTTTTTGGTTTCCGCACACCCTTGAGATTTATAGTATCCCGAAGAACCGTCTATTGTGGCAAACATCTCTCGAGTCCACAGGCCTCACAACATGACGTAGACACAGACTGATTCGGATTCACCAACCCGCAGCGGCAACGCAGGCTGGATCTATTCCTTTATTCGGGCCGAAGCTTAACAATAGGTGACATCAGGGACAAACAACGACAACTAAACGCCCAGAAGCGCACACCCACTCTTCGTCAAAGCACCGCAGAATAGATGAGATCATAAAATACTTATCTTTTTTGGGTTGCAATTCATACTCAGATCTAGTCTCTTGTAAACAGACGCTACAACAAAATATATCCTCGTACCTGCGGTTTGTTGTAGTCTGTCAAGTTGCTGTCATCGGCGATTGGAGGTGAGCCAAATGCCGTAATGATTTTAATCAAGTCGAATCAATCGTGTCGTTGTGCATTCTGCTACGTGTTTTTAGTTACTCTGCTGTGCGGGGTACCTTTGGCAGCTCATTTCAATGATGTTACTCACTTGAATGGAAGGAAATGGCTCAAAATTGAGGGAGATCGCAATTTGGTGGGTTGGCCGCCGGCTACCCGCGGTGTTGTGAAATCCTGTCGCACTGAGTGAAATAACTCACTCAAACTTTATAGACCTGCTCGACTATGTTAATTTGAGCGTCGTGTCCCAAAATTTAGGCAATTGACGGGGGCACAGTGGTAGTATAAGGTGAATAGCGGGTGGGAACTATTTCCCAATTCGTACATTACGGCATTATGCCCACCTCCGTGCATCACCCCCGTGGCAAAATACAGACTAACTCAGATCCACCAGCTGCGGAATCGTTTCATCATCGGGGCCAGGAGCATATGCTCGCGTTTGGCATTAGAGGGTTTGCGAAGAGCCATTGGAGCCATTGAATGGCTACCAATTTTCGCATTAAGAAACTTTGATGGGCCAAACTTTCATGTAGAAGTTACAGCCGTTTTGGAAACAATATACGGGTTTTGATCAACTGGTGCTCACTCAGCTGTTTTGCTTAAGTATGAATACCTGCCAGTCATTCACCTTGATTTAGTTTCAGGCGGCGAACCCAGTCACTATCCGTTGCTATAAAGCTAAGGAATAGAATTAGATGAGAGTCTCTTTTAAATGACAACACTGGCCGCGGCATAGTGAGAAGGACGAGGGTGTGAAGATCCAGAGACATCCAAAAAATGATGGGGCCCCAATCGACTCCATCCGCATCAAAAGTGGCTGTTCAGCATCAGATGGCGCCGCCAGTATACAGTCTGGAGGCGCCATCTGATGCCACCCCCAAAAAAGGAAATTCTCATCAAACTGCCTCTAATCTGCCCTCGCCATCGCTTTCTGGGGACGACGAGGGCACAAATTCATTGGATACACAGATACACTGTCTTTGGAGGCAAGGATTAGAAAAACTAGCAGTTACCCGTGCTACGCTACGGCGTGATCAGAGTACAAAGAAAAGGACATGGCAGAGCAGATCTAGAATGAGGAGATTTTAAATGCTTGTGTTACAAATACGTATGGTTGATTCAATGTTTACCACCATTACCACCGGCGCGACGACCACTGAAAGTCCCTTCCCCCTTGTCCTCCTGCTCGTTGGTGCGGTGATCTAGTTTGCGCTTCTTCGAATTCGGCTCGGAAGACTCGGTGCTGGACTGCCCTCCAAAAAAGCCGGTGAACTTGAGGCGTGCTGGAGTACCATTGGTAACTAAAGATGATTTGAGATTCGAGCTATGAGAGATAGAAAACAGAAACATACCAATTTTGGTTGGACTCTCTTCTTTCAGTGCCGTCGTCGAGGAAGCATTGCCGAGGAACGTCACTTTCTCAACATCAACAATGAAATACTTCATTGAACGATCATCCTTCAGCTCGAGACCGGTAAAAAAACCCTCGACGGAGACACTCTTTCCCATGGGTTTGGATCTGCAATTGAAGAGGAAGGCATCAGAGAACAGCAAGAGCAAAAGAGTCCAACCACCTTGACGTACCGTCAACATCCATTCTCGCGGCCTTTTCAGCACGTTCTCGCTCTCTCCGTGCACTCTGCGCCTGTGACCTATTGGAAAGCAGTTCCGTTGGAGGGTGTGGACGATTCTCTCGGGCTCTCTGATGTCGTCTGACCTGACTGAGAGAACGGGCGTTGGGGCCGCAGTGGTGGAAGTATCGGGTGGGACATTCTGGTCGCGATGAGCAGGTACACGCCTACGTGCTTCGTTGGTTTCGCGTATAGCGCGTTGAATCTCTCGCTGTCGTTGTTGATGCCGTTGCGGCGTCGTTGGAGGTGTTAATAAATTCGATGAGTAGAGCTTATTAGCAACCGGTGAAAAACGAAATTTTACGCACAAGAACGTCATCCAAAAACCACAAGTGGAGCAGCACTTTTTCACCTTTCCAAGAAAGGAAACAACGTGCCGATTCGTGCCGCATCGCTTGAGTTGCCTTTCTGAGCGACTTCTATCAGCGTACACGCTCACTACTCTACTCGCCGTCCTGCGAGCCTCTTGGAACGACGAGCAACAAGCTCTACCTTTCGCGCAAGCGTCCTACTTCGTCATGATCGCCACTCTGGAGCGGGGAACGGCCATGCGCCTGACCGCATCTCTCGATGACGTCTTCGAGGTTTTGCATGTTTGGAACCTCCGTTTTTCACTGATCTCGCTTAGTTTTTCATGTATATTTTGAAAAGCACCGGCTGCTAATAAGCTCTAGTATATCCGCGACTGTAATTATTGAGGAACTTGTGAGGAACAGTCCTCGTACATTTGGATGTCGATTTCGTGGTGGGAAAGAGATTACATGTTCAATGTTCACACAGAAAGACAAGAAAGATTGTTAATTGGAGACGACGCTACGGGCTAACTTATGTACATCGTTCGGTGTGGAGCGGTGTGGAGCGGAGGCCGGTCGACGGGAGAGTCTCCGAGAGACAGCAGCGAAGTTGTCGTAAGTTGCTTGGCTGTGTGCTGATGACGTGAGTGGGGCTTTCGGCCGTTCTCGGAACAGGTTTGTCTCAAGTCAAATCGCCTAGGGAGGTTGTAGGGAGGTCGATTGTAATATAGGAAAAACCAGCAAATCTATATAAGAAACCCCGTGGGTGTCCTGGTTAAATGTCAGAGTGGAGCGTACTGTAGCACTTTGTATGGGTGAAACAGACCCTCGAGCGTGACTGGAAACGCTACTGGAAACGCTACGCATGGAAACCAGAAACGGCCTCAGCGTTATGCGTGACATCATAGAATTTTGGACACGGGCGGGCAAACACCGATAAAGTCTATTTCCAAACGTTGAACGGATTCTGGGCAATTTTTAGCTCTCGTTTATGCTTTCTTTGTATCCATAGCCCTTTTGATTGCATTTCTCTTGTTACGGGCTCCGTAATACACCTATTTTTTTTTTCATGAATACTGCGCCGTGGCGCACGCTCAGACACCTAAACCAGCGACGGGTCCACCACAAGCCCTCTTCGAGCGACTAGTTAAACTACCTCGGCCAGCTTCTGGTACACCTTCTCAGCACCTTGCCCGTGGTTTCCGATGGACCGTACCGGTTCTATCTTGACGAAGATTGTAGAGAGAGTGCAGTGAGGAGGAGGATGGTTATAGCAGTAGATTCAGCTAGATTCTACAGCCACAAACATGATAATTCGACATCTTTGTTTGTCACGCAGTCGTCAGGGAAACCACCCGACCGTTATGCGTTACCGTTGAAACGAAACAGGGCGGGCGTTACGCGTTACGTTTCACCCATACAAAGTGCTAAGGTACTGTTGAGATGGTGAGATTTTGCATGCCGGAGGTCGCCGCCAAACATCTGGCATCCGAGACAGCCACCGCTGGGCCTCAGCGGCGGCGGCGTCATAACGGTCGGCAAACGTGTTGAGCAGAGCGGACAGTGGTGGAGTGTGGAGCGAAAGGTTGTGGCACTCCGTAGACTACAAGATGAATATATCGTTACTTTCTAACCTCCACTCTGTCTGAAAATCTGAGCCAATGTGACGAAAGATTACCGTTAAGTAATAGTTTCGGCACACGAAAGGTTTTGTTGAGAGCTGGTTGCGAACAGAGTGACTGTTTTAAGTTCTAGATTCACCAAAGTCTAATACAAAGTACATCACAGTATTTAAGGTAAACTAAGAAACGAGACAGAACGGAATGAAGTCATACATGAGCGCAAGATAATGGACGGAGCGGGAGGTGGATAGTACGTCTAAGTCAAACACGGTCACGAGATAACAGAGAAAAATAATAGTGTTACATACGCCCTCCGGGTTGACGCGTCGGCAACCCCAATCTAAGTTTGCATCTCATCAGAACCTCCAGCGGACGATCCCGGGCGCTTCTCGGCGGCAGCTTTCTCAGCAGCGGCCTTTTCAGCAGCCAACTCAGCCTCGATCTGAGCATCCAATTCCTCTCGCTCCTTCTTCTCCTCCGCCATACGAGCCTTCAATGCCAAGCGCTGAGCCATGGCCGTCGCCTTCTCGTACTCCGGAGCATCCCGCTGCTGTTTCTTAAAACGCCCCTCGGCCTTGCTCACGATTATCCTGACGGCGCATATCCATCTCCGTCAGGCGGTCCCAACGCGCCTGGGAAACAAGGACTTGGCCGGAAGGCGGCGCCTCGGCGAGATCACTCTCGCGAACAAGATAGGTGACGATGGAAGGGATAGGATGATCGGGGTACCAGAGGTTGCGTCCGGAATCGAGGTCGTAATAAGCCCATTTCTCGCCAGACGGGCAGTTGGCGTTCAGAATGCGGGCGAAGTCGACGTAGCCCCACGGCATGTCTTTGAAGCGATTGGCGGGGTCGTTAAGGAGGTAATTGAAAAGGATGTACACGCGGACGAGAACCGCGGGAACAACGTGGCTGGTTTCGAGGTCCGGGTCGCGAAGGAGGAAGGTGTGGTCATCGATGTGCTGAAGCCAGTGCGAGTTATTACAGCTGTTCCGGAATACTTTGGCATGTTCACATTTTTTTGCACACTTTGCACTTTTTGATCGAGGTGATATGATGCACCATTTATGGAGATTTGGGCCGAATGCCGCTGTTCCCGACGCTTTCTGTCATCTCTTCACATTTTCCGAGGACTTCTCCCCGTTTCATAGCCGGTGCGTAGCCGCTGAGCTGCCGCTGCCAGGCGTCGCTAGCCGAGGTGATCCTTTCCTTTAAAGGTGCATCATATCAGTCCATCAAATGTGCGAGTTTCGTGCAAAAAAATGTGAACATGCCAAAGTATTCCGGAACAGCTGTAAACTCGAGGAATTTGGCGAGAGCGACGATGTCATTGCGAAGGACACCGTTCACGCGGAAGCTGGATGATTTTGTGGAAGAGGAAGAGGAATTGTTGGAATGTTTGTGGTTGGGCATGGCGGGGAAGGGAACAACGGTTGAGGAAGCAGAGGATGAATAAGATGTAGAGGTGAACTCGGGGTTGAGTTCAACGAACAAATCCAGAGAGTTTATATATACTCTCTGGTTTGAGACAATCTCTTGATCCGCCTGAATCAAAACAATATCCGCTGAAAATATGTCAATGTCTTCCTCGGGTAGTTTTCCAGACCCGCGCGGGAGTTCAGAAATTTCTGACACTCCGAGAGATTCAAAATAATCCCGCAAGGCGGTGAGATGACTCGCCTGTGAATAGGGCATCCAAGTCCGATCCCCAGACTGCCACTGAATCTCAAAGACGGCGTCAGCGCGTCGTCCTGAATGACCAACAATCTTGTCAATAGCCCACTCATGGGTTGTTGCATTTGTGGAAACATCTAATTGGGTTTCCAGTCTTCCCGGAAATCGGCGGTCATCATTAGGAATATGAATCCTAAGAAGCGATGCATGAAAAACATCGTGAATCCCGCGCTGTCTCATATTTGCCGGGAGTTCAATCTGGAACGAGTTATTTCCGAAGTCTCGGAGAATAAGGTAAGGCCCAATGAATTTTGGAATAAGCTTGCGCGCCAAACCCTTCTCAAATTTGAGATTCTTCGTCGAAAGGTAGACCAAATCTCCGTTAGAAAATGGTGATGCTTGCCTGCGGCGATTAGCATTCCGAGTTTGTTTGACCCTGGCAGCAAGAACTGCATCGTGTGCAGCCATAATTGCTAGACGGCGCTGCAATGCAAAATTAGCTATGCCCGGGTATTCTCGGGTACGGTCTGAATCCCAAATTAATGAACGAGGCATGCGTCCATTATTCAAGAAGAACGGAGCATAGCCCGTTGTTTTGGATCGAGCAGAGTTCATCGCGAACTCGACAGCTGGTAATTTGGATACCCAGTCTTTCTGCTTGTCGCCTATACACTGCCGAATCATCTGTGTGACAGTACGATTTGCCCGTTCAGTGCTACCATCTGTCTCCGGATGATAAGCACTGGACATTCGAAGCTTAGTTCCAATTAGTTCATGGAGACGGCGCCAAAAGTTACTTGTAAAAAGAACATCTCTATCGCTCACAATAGATTTTGGCAGTCCGTGCAGTTTATAGACATTTCCGAACATTAGTTCGGCCATTTGCTTCGCAGTGTAGTTGATGCGACTGGGAATAATATGTACCATTCCTGTTAATAAGCAAATTACAACAGTAATGGAATTGAACACGCTATCGCGGTTCTTAGACTCGGGTAAAGGTCCCACAAAGTCTACTCCGATCGTTTCCCAAGGCTGAGTGGGAGGATTAAGCGAATGAAGCAACCCGTAAGGTTTTTGATTGTTTGGCTTACTATGTTTGCAAGTTTTGCATGAATCGCAATATATCTGCGTATCCTGCACCATGTCCTTCCACCAGACATATTCCCGAAGATACTCGGTGGTTTTTCGAGGCCCTAGATGCGCCAGAACGGAGTGGGCTTCCGAGATAATTATTTCCCGGATATTTCGGCCCTTGTACTTCAAATGAGGAATACAGAGCACTTTGCGGTCGTGTTCACAGAGGAAAATTGGGCCATCCGACACTTCAAAGTTCTTGAAAGCTTTCGGAGTCGCCAGAATATCTTTGAAGAACGAATCTTCGCCGTATTTATTTTGCAAAAATTTGACCAGATCAAGGCCATCAGTCCCTCCAGAGACCACAGGAAATATCGAAGGATCTATATCCTTGAGTTGTTGCTCAAGCTCCGAGAGCGTAGGTGGACGAGGAGTCGACGGCGCGAGAGGCGGAGGCTCGTCAGCAGCGGAAGACGGAGAAAAAGATTCCGTTGATGCCGGATTTGCTTCCGGGATCAAAGTTTGATCCCCGCTGTCAAACGACTTTGCCTCGGCACTTGACTTCGCGTCGGTGCCTGCTCTTGACTGCACGTCAGAGCTGCTTGACTTCGCGTCAGCTGTTCTCGATTTCGTTTGGGTACTCCCGCCCTCCTTTGCTTCTCCTGTGGAAGCAAATTTACTCTCGTTTGCGGCACGAGTCATCGACCTTAAGACACGACTTTCTTGGGTCTGTTTCGCGTTAGCAAGATCCTGTTTCTGCTTCTGCTCAGCAGCTTTCGTTGCAGACCTCAATACACGGTCGCTTGCCATCGCTTTCGCTTCAGAACCCGCAAAAACCGGCATGGAAACAACATGGAAATGGAGTTAATATTGAGTGCATCATTGTCGACGACATCATGGTACGTGTATTCGCTCCTCGCGCGAAAAGTTCCGGGTGCCTCGTTCGAGTAGATGCGAGATAATGCGTCCGCCAGAACATTTTCTGTTCCAGGAACATATACAACCTCGAAATCAAATTCAGAGATTTTTTCCATCCACCGGGCTTGTCGTCCCGACAAGTTCTTCTGATTCATGAAGTGAATGAGACCCTTGTGGTCTGTTATCCATTTAAAATGGAACCCTTGCAGTATGTCACGATGCCTTAGCATACCTGCTAACATCTCAATCTCATGCACAGGATAGTTTTGCTGCGCCGAGTTGAGTTTTGCACTGAAAAATGCGGCAACTTTCGCTGATTTCCAATCAGCACCCTGGCTAACAACTCCAGCAATAGCAGAACTCGATCCGTCAGTCACGAGAAATGAAGGGTCCGCATCCGGTCCGTATTTCAACGGAATACGACGATGCTCGCGAGACTGCTGAATAATCTTCTTGCAGTCTTCAAAAGCCCGTTGCTGAGTGTAACCCCAGCGAAACGGCACAGTGTCTCCAGTTAAACCATGGAGAATACCCATTGGCTCGCGAATACGAGCCAGATCATCGGCGAGATATCCGATTGATCCCAGAAACGCACGAAGTAAGTCCCTGTTAGTTGGAGTTTTCCAGTTCAAGACACTGTCGACTTTATCAGGATCCATTTGGATGCCATCATCATCGACAATCCGACCAAGAACCTTCTTTTCGTGCTTCAGAAATTGAAGTTTATGCTCGCTTAGGTACAGTGTCTCGCGTTTTAAGATGTCAATAATTGCTTTGACATGCTTGATGTGCTCGTCTAACGATTCCGAGTAGATGATGATATCGTCAAGATATACATCCATAAATCTCCCAATGAAATCCGAAAATAGATAGTTCATTAAAGATTGGTACGTTGCCGGCGCATTACAATCGCCTATCTGGATTACCAGACTGACCATATTCCCATCAGGAGTAGTTGCCGTGGTACGGTCAACATGCTCGGGAATAATCCGAATTTGCTCATAGGCATCCTGTCCGTCAATTAGAGACCGATATTTACACCGAGCAACTCGGCGCAAAATACCTTCCATGTCCGGAAGTGGAGACGACAATTTGTGGGTGTTCTTATTGCGGGCTCGCAAATCAACAACGGTGCGTAGCTTCGGCGGGTTTGTTTTTGCTTTTGGAATTAATAGCATGGGAACAGTATTCCCCGAGCTGGTCACTTTCCAGCACCCAGTTTTCAAATAATTCCGGCGTTTCTCATCCCATTGCGGACGAAGAGCCTCGGGACACCGAGACGGTCTCCACGGTAGGATCTTCTTTTCATCGATCAGAGGAATAGTGTGGTTAATTGCACGCAAAGGCGGCAGAGGTGTTTCGGCCGCCTTCTTACAGATCGGCTTTGCATATTCTATCAGCTCGTCTCGAGCCGATTGGACCAAATTATTCGCAGTTGCGACACCGGAAATAGGTAAGCATTTCGCGCTTCCAACACAAACTCGAGCGGGGTTGAGCCCAATATTAACTTGATGTTGAAACAGCCACGATGTCCCAAGAATCAAGTCGTAACCACTCACGTTGGCGAGGTAGAAAGTTCGTGGACAATTAATGTCTTGATACTTGAAGTTAACTTCAACCGAGTGATTAATTTTGGACCTAGATCCTTGAACGGCTAGTTGAAGGACAATTGGTTCGTCCAATTCCCGTCGTTTCAACTGAAGCTGATCTGCCAAAGAGGTCGAGATCAGATCCCCGAGTGACCCCGAGTCAACGAGTGCACGCGCTGGGTGCCCGTTGACATGAACTACAATAATCAACGGCTTTGCGACAATTTTGTCAGGGACTCGAGGCATGCATGCGGTACGCGAAATTCCATTTACTTGATCCGCAGGGACCTGAATTCCTCCACAGTATAGAATAGGCGATTCCAACGCGTCTTGGAATTGAACATCGGCAAGCAATTTCAACAAGTATGATAATTTAGGTAGCGCACTTGGTCTACCGAGTTCAACTTCGATTGTATCGCGTTCAATTTCAATTGATTGAATTACTTCAAACAACCGGATTTCTTGTTCTGAATATGCTGTCTCAAAGAGAAGATACAGATAGCCGAAGCCATCTTCCGTATCAAACGTATTTCAACGAATACTTTCTTCACGTTCAATTTTACCGCGCTTTCGGCGGATCCAATTAACGAGGTTGAACCTCCAGTTCATCAAATAGTTCTCCGGCAGGTCCAACTGCCAGCGACAACCTCGTTTGTTCGCTCCCGAGACAATATACAATCCAGGATATTTCTTGCGAACATGGTAAGTTGAAAGTTCAGGGTATTTTTCGACCCGTTCATTCAAATATTGATTTGCTCCGTTACAGAGTAAATCATCGATTGGCACTGGATGAAGTGGACGAGGGGGTTCGGCTTCCCTTTCAAGTTGATACAACCGCTCACTGGCGTACCACGCCGCGATTTCGAATTCTTCGTCAAATAATTGACCTTTGGGAACTATCGTGATCTCATGGAAATATTCATCCCAGACGGTCCATTGCATATCTACAACTTGATCGAGATAAAAACGACGTTCATCCCGACAAGGTCTGTCTATTTCAACAAGTTCATCGCCTGGATAAGGCTGGAGAAATTCAAGGACGGCACATGCGCCCTCCGCTACAAGATCACCAATGCGATCGGTTCGAAGTCGTTTATTTTCCGAATTTGATGATGGAATATCCTGTAAGTCTAGGACCTCACAAAGGAGATTCAGACGATCATCCAGCGTTTCTCCCAGATTCCCTGAAGGTCTCAATGCTGAGTAAAACTCAGGTTCGTCTTCTTCATCATCAAAGCCATCAAACTCATCAATTTCAGAGTCGGAGTCGCTAACTGACATTAACTCTGGCATATCCGACTTTCAGATTCATCGCTAAATCCAGGAATTCTGAAGCAACGAGGGAGATCAAGGTCCCCATCATCCGAGTCCGAATCCAACTCGTATTCTGAATCACTCGCCTCGAATAATTCAGGTAAGTCGGCAAACTCGTCTTCCGACTCACTAAGCTCATATCCAGACAAACTGGATATTTCTGAGTCCGAATAGGATGGTAAATCCGCAAGGTACCAGACCGAGAGATCAAAGTCCCGGCTTTGCAGAAATTCTTTGGGAAGAATTTGCGGTTCAATGCTTCGGAATAAACTGGTTACAAGGTAAGAGTCTTCGTTGAGAGAGTCCACCCGAATCTTATTATCCTTGATTAAAGGAGTATTAATTTCTTGATCAACGTCCTGCAAAATGAATGTTGCCATTGTTGCGAACATGTCGTCGGTTTCCGCAGTGTAGCGGTCTTCCCATTCAACATCATCAGGATCAAGTCCTATGGCAATCTGGCGCTCAATAGCATACCAGAGACCTATCTTGAAATCTTCGTCAAACAAGAATTCCATTGGTAAGATCACATCCTCCATGGTTGAATTGTCAATGACAACATACTCAGTTTCCGACGTCTCGTACACTTGGAATCGAGATTCTTCTTGAACCTCTTCGTCTCCAGGGTAAGGTTGAGCTTTCTGCAGTACAATGCGAACGAATCGAGCCACCAAATCGCCGATAGGTCGCGGTTTTTCCGGGTGAGAGTTGACAGTTTCCAAAATACAGTCGTCACTGTCCTAACCCATACCTCTGATAACTCATACTCTGCTGTAACCCATACTTTTTTGGCCCCACCAAGTTGGTTTGCAGTGAAATGGAGGCCATAACCCATAACTCTCTCATACCCCATAATCCATACCTTCTGCGAAGGTCATAACCCATGAAATTTCTATATCGGGCCCTTCAACCGGCATGGTTTGGGATGATTTTACCTTGATTTTACCTGCAAAGTTGTAAGATGCACCGAAATCACCCATATTTACGCCAAATCCGAGTTGATGGGCCATTTTACCACTGTTCATGCACCTGGTCACGCACGATCATAGATGAGGTAAGTGTTCCCGCGCCCCATATATAGTAATATCTCACGGAAAACGTGACCTAACACTGCCTCTGATCACCTTTGAAAGCCATACACTGTGATAACCCATACCCTGAGGTGTATCCCGAGGGCTATGGGTTATGACAGTGACGACTGTATTTAAATCCTGGTTCCCGCCCTCCTCAGCTTCCATACGGAAACTCGCAGACCCAACGGGTAAGGTTTCCAACACCTCAGTGGTTGCTGAGAGTGCTGATTCGTTCGCAGTACGCATTCGCGCTGCGTGTGCTCCAAAACCTGGAGGTTTTCCTTTTTGGTTTGAATTCATACTCGTTAATTTAGGACAATTACGAGCCATATGGCTTGGTTCTGCGCAATTTAAGCACATGCCAGCGGCCATTAATTCGTTACGACGTTGAGTCGACATTTTACGGTTATCGAAGGTTCGTTTGGAAGAAGATTGAATTGTCGGCTTCTTGAAAAAGCGACCACCACGCCCACGATTAGGGTTCTTGGATGACGAGTGAGAAGGTTTGCTCGCGCTGGCCTTCGGCTTATCATCCTCAGGTCTATAATTACCAAGCAATTTTTCAGCATGCTCGGCTTCAACAACAACGTCGTCCCAACTTGAAACCTCAGGATCAAGCTTTTGGCGGGACATCTCCTTCTTGATGTCCTTGCGCAAGGTTAACCAGAGACGGGTGACTTTCTCCTGGTCATCTGGTAAACCAATCATAGTATGTAACTGTTCGTATTCAGCGATGTGTTCAGTTACTGATTTAGAACCTTGGAAAAGTCCGTTCAATTTTGTACGCTGTTTCAACCTAAAATCTTTAGGGAAGCAGTAGTTCAAAAGTTCGGTGAAAAACTTGGTTAGAGTCCAAGATTCTCATATTTAACAACTTTGCGTTGGTAAAAGTCTCCAGCCGTTCCGGTCATAAAATAGCTGATAATGAAAATTTGATCTTCTTTAGGGACTTTACCCATGGTAACGTAGTTTGTGCTTTCACGAACAAACCGGAAATATGCATAAGGATCAACTGATCCATTGTATTTGGTAGGTGGGATAGGCTTCAAACTCATTTTAGAAACCCGTTGAGATTTTGATCTCATCCTACGTGAGCCTTTCGCGCGTCGCAATTTACTAGATTTCCGCGACTTGCGAGAATGGCTACGTTTTCCCTTGTGTTTACAGGAACGAGATTTGTGATGACTCCGTTTCACAGACTTTCCAGAGTCGGTACCACTCTCGTCAGAGCTGGAAGAACTATCCGAGCTGCTCGACTCGTCGTCCGAGTCAGAGGAATCTTCCTCGGAGGAATCTGAGCGGGAGCTCGAGGACCTCGAGCTGGATGAACTCGAGCTCGAGCTTGACGAAGGTGGGGAGGAATTCCGAGCGGCAGCCTCGCGAATAACTTTGTCAATAAACGTTCCGCCTACAAGGGGTCTAGCAGGAGGGGAATTCGAGCGTTTCTGTTCGCTTTTACCAGTACTTTTGGTGCGAATTTCCCGCTCAATGCTCGCCTCAACCGCTTCCTTAGCGCGGTTCTTAACCTGTTTAGCATGCTTTTTCTTAAGCAACTTAGCGGTGCGTTTCGCTTCCGCTATTTCAACGTCTTTCTGACGTTTCTCCTCAAGTTTAATGGCCTTCAAGCGTTTCTGAAGGTTCAATTTCTCGTCTGATAGCGAAATAATGGTCTGGCCAGACACTGGTTGACTTCCCATAGTGGTATTTTATTTCGGTGGAATATTTTTAGGGTGCCACCAATGACGGCATCTTGTACTTGCTCTTAAATTCTATCTGCCGCCGTTCCCATAAGACTTTTCCGTGAATTTACATTGTTTTCATCGTATATTATTCCTCTCAGGCTTTATGCATGATACACCAAAGAACACCACACAACACGCTCTTGGCTTCAACAAACGCGTCCCGCTTGCAGCACACATGGACATCGACGCGTTTTTCTGCATGCAAGAGCTCGAAGACATGGAGGACGACGCATTGGACCACGAGCAACAGCTTCTACTGTAGGCTCCACACTCGCCATAATAACCATTGGGGCAATCGAGGCCCACCGACTGCGAACGGAGCGAAGACGCCCTAGCAGGTTATATCTTTGTCGCGCTCAACTGCTACGGAATCCGCGCGGCGCCACTGCTTGGCAGGTTCTGTACCGTACACGGAATGACCGCGCGTACATCACCACAATGGGTTTTGATGTCGCGACCTTTGACGCCATTCTTGAGGCGGGTTTTGGTGATGCATGGGACACAACACCAATCAGGCGCCCAGACGCGTCAAGTACGGGGAAAACACGACCGTCCGGTCGCTCTCTTGATGCTCCTGGCGCGCTAGGTCTTGTACTGCATTACCTGAACTCAACGATGCGGGAGATTAGTCTCCAGCAAATATTCGCGTGCATTCCCACCACAATTTCTCGCTACATCACTTTCGGACTTGAACTTCTCCTCTTTGCCCTTCGCGGCATGCCTGCCGCAAGGATCAAATGGCCCCAACATCTTCACGAATACGAGGAGTACAATGATCTGATCACAGAACGTCACCCGCGCCTTACCGGCGCCTTTGCCAGTATAGACGGGCTCAATTTGCCGTGCCAAACATCGGCAGATCCTGGAATTGAGAATGCGACATACAATGGCTGGCTTTGTGAGCATTTCATTAGCTTTGTTCTTGTTTTTTCGCCGAAAGGTTCGTCCCACTTGAAGCTCTGAGTCTGAATTATTCAACTCCATTCGTCGAGATAGGCACTGTCATCACTGCTCAGACGAATGCACCTGGCAGCTGGCACGACTCGCGTGTAGCTCGGCCAATCTACGAAAAGCTTCGCACACGGACCCCGGAAGGATTTTATCTCGTGGCGGACACGGCATTCCCGCGCGGCGTTCAGGAGATTGAAGGAAAGATTCGTGCTCCAATTAAGACAGGACAAAAGATCCGAGGTACGAAAGAAGAGATTGAGGAACAAGTTGCGTTCGACAGGGAGCTGCTTTCCTATCGACAAACCGCGGAGTGGGGCATGCGAGGTTTGCAAGGTTCGTTTGGGCGGCTACGCATTCCGCTGGAGATAGGCCGACAGAAAGAGCGAGGTGATCTTTTGGAAATTTGTATCCGGCTGAACAATGTACGCGCAGAGTTGGTGGGTATCAACCAGATCCGCAGTGTCTATATGCCGTTGTGGAAACAGACTCGCGAGGAGGAAGCCGTATGGAGTGGATTTGAGAGTATGTTATTCGGTGAACAGCGTCGTTCAGATCGAGTCGCAAGGTTTCACAATGTAGCAATTTACGAATGAACGAGGGTTGATTTTTATTGGCACAACAACAAGTTGAAGTAGCGAGGTCTAAGGAAACGAGTGACACAAGTAACAGAGCAAACGATTAGGAGAGTGTAAGTAAAGGTAAGTAAGAAGCAAGGAGTGTTGACAATGTATAGCGCGTGTATAGCAAGCAGGGACATTTGAGTCAGAAATCTACCGCATCAATCTTCAAGCCCCTTCGACTACGGACGACGACGACGAGTCAACAGCAGACGGGTAGAGATCAGAGTTGGAGGAGTCCGCAGAATGAATGGGGAAGTGGTCGTCATCAATGCGGAAGCTGGAGTCGAAGTTTGGATCCACATTCTCCTTCTCTTCGTCGTCGCTGGCGTCTGAGAAGAATTGAGTCGTCGCACCGCCATCGGCATAGATGCGCTCACATCTGACTTTGCCGTCCACACGGATGAGGTCGGGATTCTCCCTGTAGACAGCGGAACGATTGCGAGAGGCAGTGGCGACAGGTGGGGCAGTGACAACAGGCGGGGCGGACTGATACATCTCAAGCTTCCACTCAGCTCGATCCCGAGCCCGTTCCACATCGTTGATGTGGGACTGCATCGTCGACACCTGAGTGCGGAGGGACTCGATGGTGGCCTGGGCTTGTTGGTATTGCTGGGAGAGCGTGAGGATCTGCGTGGTCTGAGACGACCGCTCAGCACGTTCCGCGTCACGAGCCCGAGCAGCCTTGGGATCGAAGGCTTTGGAAAGCTGATTGACAAGGTCTGGAGCACTGATGCGGGAGCGACGAGGGGCAGGGGCAGGGGAAGGCGCGCGTTGGGCGACTGCAGTGTGGATAGCGGGTTTCCGGAGGTGTCGACATCTTCGTCCGAGGAGAGGACGATGTCGGACCCAGAATCGGAGAGTTCGCGAGTGTCGGCGCGGCTGTTGATCAAGCGCTCGATCCGATGGGCGTCCTTGATTTTGGGAGGGCAGGTACCGGATCCAGTGGGCTTCTTCTTGCGAACGAGCTAAGTACTAGATCGTCAGCAGTGAATTAAATAAATTAAAGAGATAAATACGCACTCGCTTGTACCATTCCTCAAGAGACTTTGCATCCAGCTGAGGCCGATCGTTCTCATCGGCCCACTCGTTGTACAGCACCGCGACCTCTTTCCAATCCTTCCTTCCCAACGGCAAGATTTTCTCAACGTGGCGAAGAACGGCTTCTTGTCGACTTTATTGTAGTTGGGGGCTCCGGCAGGACGACCGGCAGGACGAGCGCGCTTTGCTGCGGGGCCAGCGTCGCTCTCGTCGTCCGAGTCGGGGGTGCGTTTGCGCTTCTTGCCCTTCTCCTTGGTGCGAACACCAGCGATCTTGGTAGCCGGTTTGCCAAGGACAGCAGCGGCGGCTTCGTGTGGGGGAAGACGAGGAAGACTGCTTGGAGCGGAGTACTGAAGACGGGGATCGATGGGACCAACGTTCGCCGCAGGGAAGTCGAACGACTGCTAATACTAGATGTAAGTACAACGGGATAGGATGAAAGATAGATCGAGTACCTGCGACACTGCGTTGAACGGGAAGGCAGGCTGCAGAGGCTGGTTCGTCTGAGCGGCGGAAGACTGAAATGGGTCAATGGTGCGTAAAAAAAACAGAGTAAAAGACGTACTCCCAGAGTCATCATCACCGGAGCCCATGGACCACCAGGATTGCGGTACCACGGTTGACCGTCGGGCTCATGCATGTATTCGGTGTTGGTGTTGGGTTGGGTAAAGGGAGGGGAAGAGTTATCAGACATGGTTAGAGAGAGAGAGCGAAGATTAGACTGAAAGAGCGGAATGAACGACGAGGTCGAACGAAGAAAGCTGAGGGAAGGAACACACCATTTTATACTGTCCCCTGCACAACACGAATTTAGACTCGATGACATCAAAAGCTGGTAAGAGCGTCCGAATTTTGAATGCACTGGCGACCGTCAACGGCACGAGTGCGACCCTGCTGCGTTTGTTTGAGTCGTGGAGAGATTTCCATTGGAGCAATGGAGCGTCGCAGGGTTAGATTGAGTTTTGAGAGGGTCGTTGCTGCCAGTGTCGCCCTGGTATCTCCTGGTATGCTTTCATCTGTGGTGTGCAGAGCGTTTCCGTCCAAGATTGAGGCAAATCATTGTACGAAGCAGGGTGTTTCGTCATTGAAAAACTGCGCTGGCACAGGAAATCCAGGGTAGAGTCCTCCGACACACAAGGACGCCGAGATAATGAGCGCAACGATGAGCGCACCGAGGACCGGTCGCGAAGAACATGAGAGCGAGGTGAGGAGAGCTTGGTGTGACATACGTGACACAGCGCCCAATGGGGCGCAAGCTCGACAAATCCGTTTATTCGTTGTTTATTCGAGGGTGTTAAATTTGAACGGGGGGTCAAGACCCCTCGTTCAGATTTAAGCTTTAAAGAGCTTTACAACGGGATAATAACACGAAATTTGAGATCTGAGCCCGATGGGGTCCCTCCTCCGGATATTCCCAGATATTCCAAAACATTTATTTACCACTATGGGAAGTCACCCACTGATTCATTCGGGGGGAGAATTATATTCAGGTTTATTAATTACAACGGTAGTAGAAGAACTATCCGATGGTACATTATTCACGGTCCCATCCCGGAATAAGTCAGAAGGAGTAGAAATAGGCTCCTTTTTAATTCGATTGATTTCTTCAAAATTAGCGAACGCGGCGCGTTGAGCTTCAAACTCAGCTTCAGAGAACTGGTCCGACCAATCAACCTCGCCCCAATTGCGAGGATCCGGTCCTTTACCCTTCGGCTGAGAAGGTCCTTCGCCTCGAGAGATTTCGCTAAATCACGAACTTGATTGATATTGATGAAAGATCGGCAATGAATGTGCCTGAAAATATTGTCAGTCCGGCAATACCATCTGGTGTAGGAACCTCCCGCCAGAAGGGCAAAGGTGCTGACCCCCGCAATTGGGGTGCAGCAAATTTTTCGGAAGATTTCTCTGAGCGCGATATCGACGCGCAAAGAGCCGCTTTTGATAATTTCGCCGAAATTCGCCGTGCTGTCAAAGAAGAACAGCATTCACCGCCACCTGGGTTCTTTGATCGGACGCCAATCATGGCTTCTCCCGAACCCCGAACTCCGAGACCTTTGCTAAAGCAAACGAAAGATACCGTCGCCTCTGGCCAGAGCATAGACGAAAAGATTGCTGATTTACAAGCGCAGATCAGCAGCTTGCAACGTTCTCGGACGACGACGCCAAAGGTTGACTTAACCAAGGCGCAGACTGCTGTTAAAAACAGCATTGATAGACAGATCGGTGCGGATCACGGAGCTCGCGGATCCCGTCCCGAGCCCACTCCTGCTAAGCGCGTCGCGCCAGGCAGCTTCATTGAGCGCACCCTGCACAATGCCGAGCGTGTGGATGGTTCACCCACCCCATCCGAACCTTCTGATTCGTCGAACTCCGACTCTGAGTCCTCAGATGGTTCAGGTTCCGGGAAGTCATACCCGTCACGTCATCGTCGCAAGCGCCGTTCCTCTAGGAAGAAACGGAGTTCTCACAGAAAGAATAAAATGATATTGAAGCCTATACCTCCAAAGGAGTATGATGGCTCACCGGATGCCATTGCATTCCATCGATTTGTTAAAGAAGGATCGAATTATGTGCAACTTGGCAAAGTCCCGACTGATCAACGAGTGTTTTACTTGTCGTACTATTTGAGAAACAACGCACTCGATTGCGCTCTTGTGTCCAAGGCACTAAGTCAGTGTTAATTCACAAGGCTGAATGGGAACGAATTTATAACACCATTGGTCTTGAAGCCCAACCAAGAGAAGGTTGTCATGTTCTGGCGTAGCCTCAACGCTGACATTCGAAAGGAAATGTTTCGCGATAAAACTTGATCCAGAAACCTCTTCTTGGGCTGAAGTTACTGCTGGTGCTGAGAGCGCCGAAATTATGTCAAGGTTGACGATGATAATGATGAGATTGATATGGCTGGATCGAGTAAGACTCAATCCAAGCCCGATGACCAGAAACTGGACTCAGATTCGAACGGGAAACGTCGTAATGGAGGCGCGTTATCTCGGTTTCCAGTGCTGAACCCGAACCTTCAACGACTGGGTCGAAATCTCGCGGCAGCGGCAAGCATCTTTCGGTAAGAAACAAAATGAATACCTTGCCGCTGGTTTATGCTTTAACTGTGGTGTACAGGGTCACCTTTCTCGTAACTGTCCACGATGGTTTCGAAAGGAGGGCCTCCTGGTTTTGCATCCCACGCGGTTGATTTCGCGCTGAACGATGATCACGATGCTCTGTTGGAGAGCACGGAAGTTCTTGAACACTTCTAAATTCGCACAATTTCCTCCCTCGACATCGAAATGGTCGTCGAGGAGGGCGAGGATACCCAAATGGTTTGATTTTGATTTTCGAAGACCATTTCAAACGTTGAATTGATTTGAACAAGATTCATTGATTTTTGTATGAAGATTGAGCTCGTCGTGGTCGACGATCTGGAGGGCGGATGTGACGGATCGGCGTTCGCATCCGCTCACCGGCGAGATCTGCCCGTTTCGTCCCCATGACTCCATGTACACAGCCTTGATTTTCCTGTATAAGTAGTTTAGTTCTTGTCGTAGTAGCTTTTCCCTTGGTCAATTTAGTACTTACACCAGTTCTCTCTTGATCCCTGTGTGCCGGACTCGACTCCCCCTCGCTTCCGTCACATGAGCGCAGCACCGCACCGCTCGCTGCGCTCGCGCATTCGCCCTAAAATAGAAATGTTGAGATGTCGAAATGTCATGATGGTGAAATTTGATCGCGGGTGACTGCGCTATAACGTCGGTGCAGTTTAGCCGTAAACACTGCGCTTGCGTCACGCTGTCAATTCTCCCGGCCAAAGTGTGACATTTTGGGGTTGGTTCAACCTACCTTATAGCCTGTACCTTGCACCCATCATCAGACTTGCGTTTCCCCTCTGTTTCCGGTCCACTTTCAGATCCTTCCGCGCCCCGCCGCTCGGTTGGTTCGTCATTTTGGAGCCCACCGCGAGAATGAGGGGCGACGACGATGAGTTAGAGCGATCAACGAAAACGTGAGTTAACTGTGTGAGCTGCGACCGGAGGGACAAGAGACAGGTTGGGAGCACGTAATTTGGCGGGCAACATAGGATGCGATTATCGAAATCCTGAATTGAGTGAGACGAATCGATGACCGAGAATGTCAAAGAAGGAGGATGAGGGATAGAATTAAACATGGATGATGACGACGCTTTTGGACGCGACCAAGACGCGACGGAATAGACCGAGGTCAACCAAAATTTCGGGACTTGAGCGGGGCGTAACCGGGGATCTGTGTGTGCGATGTAACGGGATCGTGATACGACTCGAGCGACAACGAGGGAAACGTCGCGGGTGCGGTGGACAAAATCTCGAATGTGACAGAGGTAATGAAGTCAACAGCGGTACGGGTGAGGTGGATGCCTTGGATGGTACAACGGCTGAAGTGGATGCGGGTACGTGAGCAACGCGAAGCTCAATGGGAATAGGACGGGGAGCAGCGAACGACGAGGAGGAAGTGGAATCATCGCGGGATGGTCAAAATAGGTGTTCGCAGCCATCAATAGGCGTTCGCGAACGCCTATGCTACTAAAGTTGTCGTGCCTCCTTGATCAGCCTAGTTTCGGGCTGAAAACAGCAAAGAATCACCGGTTTAAACGATTCTTATGCTGAAATATATCTCACAAGGTCTAAACGAAGCCCCAAAATGATAGGTTTCAGCTGGTATGAACTTCGCATGGATTTGAAAATATCCGCCAGAAACTCGAATTTTGAGGTAAAAAAATTTGGAACATGCAGTTTCATTGGTGAGAAGCACTTACTGTCAGGTAACCGTATCGATATCAAGGGGAGGAAAGCCAGATACCGGAGGAACATGTGTGACACACAAGAGGATTCGCTGGCGGGTCGGGGCAGCGACAGGTCACTTCCATTGGACGACCTACCATAACCCAGCATAACCCTCGCTGAGCTCATTGGGTCGCGTGTATGCTTTGAATTGTAGCGGCTGCGTGCCGCCGCGCATCATGTAGGAGCTGTTGAGAGTGCTCGCGGAGGGCGGGGTGGCGACCGTCACCCTCTGGAGGCATGGTCCTGTAGGCACTGCGTTCCGGACCCTTCTAAACGGAGGGTGAGGTTAGGTGACCTACACTGAGCTCAACGGAGATCTGTGTTTAGCCAACTAAACCGACTCTGTGCAGCTCAGTCCTAGCTCAGTTGATCTCAGTTTAGCCGATTGTAGGTCTGCGCGCGTCAGCGTACTGGCTTAGACAGAGCTACACTGACCTTGTTTACCTATCCTATGCCTCCTTGACAGAGTTCCCGCCGACTTTTTATTCACCCGATACCACGAATTTGACAGAACGTGAATATCTTGCGATCATCACAATTGACACGGGTGAACAGCTCTTGTGAGGGAAGAAGGTAAGTTTAGATGTGCAGAGCCATGCTGAGATCACCTACACATACCTCTACCGACGTGCTCTGAGCTAAACCCATGTCCGTTTAGACGTCTCACAGAGACATGTTTCCAGCTAAAAATATCCTGCGTGTAGGCGGCTAAACGAGGCTGTGTAGTGACGTACGCTCACCTCACAGTGACATGTCATCAGCTCGGCTGACTTGTTTAGGCGACCCCGGAACGCAGTGTAGGACGCCAGTGACGCGCGAAGCGGTTATGGTAGGCGCCCCAATCGAAGTGGCCCAGACGTTCCTACGGAGTATATACTAGAAACGGAAAACGAAAACGACTATATATAGAATAGCCGATAGATGCGCGGTGGTGCCCGTCGCAGCAGGTTCAGAAACGAAAATGAAGCAGTCGGACGGAACAAGTCAAGGTCGGCTCTATGACGCCAAGGGTCACGGTCACGTACATGCTCATGTTGGTCCCGTTCCGATGCTCGGCTACTACTCAAAAATAACCGAAATTGCCGTTTTTTCCCTCCGCAAATTGAGATGCTCGTGCAACTTAGCTACCTGATGGCTTCCATCACATCCTCCCTTTCGATCTCGCCGAATGCACTTACATGATTGAAGGTTGGACTTCCAACATGTCCGACACGGATCTTCTCGCTCTCAGAACGCGCCAAATCGAACGCCGCACCTCTGACCTCAAAGATGCAGCCGACAGATTGCTAGCAAGTCGTATTCGATCGAAAGAAGAGTTTGAGCGGAGATATTCGGCAAGGTTCTACCGCGAATCTTACCAGCCAAATGAACTAGTTCTTGTTCGTAATTCCCGTCTCGCCACCGACCTAGGAAGAAAATGGAAGAGTAAATTAAATGGCTTGGGCCATATGCGGTCGTTCGCCGGACGCGCTGGGAGTTCTTATGTTCTTCGAGAACTATCTGGCGCGGTCAGTACTCAAGGAATAGCTGCAACTCGCCTTCTTCCCTACATATCCCGCAATGATCTTCCGCTTAGCCAAACTCGCTGAAGGTTTCCTCTTGATGATGGCAACCCATTTCTACGAAACCTCTGGTGCCGACCAACTGTCTCCTTTGCGTTGGGTTTGCAAGAATAACATCTTGGAACCCATACTTTCTGCCACACTCGCTCTCCCCGTCTAAATACTCTGGATTCAAATAACCAACGGTAAAATCGATCCTTACTTTGTTCTAACCTTCCCAACCAACAGATCACCATATTCTCTAAAACCCTCTGCATCGCATCGAAATACACGAGTTCTTCGCGCTGGATCGACTTCTGATCTATCTCGACAACATTTCCTAATTGGGTTGGTTTTGGACTGAACGCACTTCAAATCCACTCACCGAGTATCGTAACCTAACGCTGGTTTAAATGTTACTTCGGAGTATTCAAAATACGACGTCACAGTGATATCCGTTCTCCACCAAACATTATTCAGAGCCTTCTCGGTACGCAAACCATTACTCGAGATAATTAATTTCAATCTGTTCAAGGCGGTTGCCAGTTCCCTCTTTCAACGCGCCTTAGGCGTTGCTGGGCTCCAGCTTCCCGAACTGTCCCGACGACGATCGTAACCGTTCTCGAATACGGCGAGACTCGCTACAAGATTCGCGAGGCGATCACTTTCACTACACGCGCTATCTTTGAGATCATCACCACTGTTTTCCATTGCGCTGCTAACAATCATGATCCTATGATCAAGGGCGGTGGCTCATACATTCCGTCCTCAATACCGGATCGCGTTGTCGAGGAACTTGGCCTATCCATGCAAGCATCGGCTCTGTTGCGCGAGAAGATGGGTGTGACTTATGAGATGCGCACCTATCCTTCACTGCGGATTGCTCAGACGACTCTCAAAAACATTTATGGTGTGTCTACTTGCCTTTCACCTATGTTCACGGGTTGAACTGTCGGAATAAGTTGTAGACATTTGCCGCCATCTCACTCTCGTGTTGGCTTATGCCATGCTCATCTCATTCGAAAACGGGCTAGACTCCTCCATGAATTTCGGTGCTTTCATTGGTATGCACCCTTCGGAGTTTATTCCTCGCGTCCGAGCTCGCTTCCCTTTTGGCGCCTTTACTCAACTCCACGGCTACATGGCGAACAAGGAGTACTCAAATAAGATGCGTCCTCACTTGCGAGTTCCTTCGTTAACTTAAATCAACACTCAGCCCCTTGTTCGGCTGCTTAATCCAGACTGCGAACATGTTCTTATCGGCAGCTACAACGGAAACTCGTACATCACCACATGGCCCGTTCCGGCAATTCAAGTTCCGCTGCTTGAAGCTGCCCCTGTTCCGGCATCCGCTCACGATGTTCTCTCACGCGGCATTCGTCGTCGCCAGCTCAAATCTGTACACGATTTGCTAGCCGAGCTCATGGCGTAAGATTACATTCGTGTTGACCACTCCTACCATGCGCAAGTCGCAGCTTACTTTCAAGCTAGTCTAGAATCTGTGTACCCATTAAATTGTCTAGTGTTCAATATTAGCTGGTCTACAATCTTGTACCTTTGAGTTCTTCGCGCACATGAAGCTCTGTGATGGATATCGGTATTATCCGGCTCTCGAGTCTTCCCGCGCGCTCGGCGCATTCTCGGCATTGACAGTCATGGGACCGTGTTCATGACGTCAATGCTGCTAAGTTCTTTCTCTTACAAGCTTAAGCACCCCGCCTTCGGCAGGGCCGGCTCGCTGCGCTCGCCCTGGATTTTTTTTTGCTGGATTCCTTGCCCGCGGCGCCGCACTGCCACTCGCTGCACTCGCCGGCCGCGCGGCGCCGGGGGACCGCGTGTGAGTTTCAACATCTCGACAGTCGTTGCAGGATGTCGACAAAACCCCGTGACTTTCTGTCAAAAGTCACGCGACTGATGGCCTGGCCCTCTTTTCAAGTATAGGATAGGATGGTGCGCGTCACTTAGTCACCGCCTCCTTTGCACTACTGCCAAATCGCCGGAGGCCGAAATTTTTCAAAAACACCCTATTGAAGCCTGGATTTCGATTTCAACCAATTTTGGGACTTTTTGAGTGGACTTTTGATGCACCTACTGGTGCGATTTGGGTTTGGCATAGGAGTGGTGTTTGATATCCCTCGTATTGAGAGTTCTGGAGGCCAGCAAGATCGAAATTGGTGTATACTGCCAAATTGGGTGGGGTGAAAATTTATATGTAGCTCCTTCAATTATTTAAATTTTGTAAATCCCTCTTGGGAAGTTGTTCCTCTGTTGAAAAGGAGTCGTTTTGCAAGAGGAATAAAAATTGGGGCAAAAACTGGGGTCACAGTTAGCGTTGTCACGGAGAGGCGGTGACTAAGTGACGCGCACCATAGCAGCAAAGCGTCATACCTCCCTCTTGGATCGGCACCGATCAGATTCAATGTACGACTTGCAACATCTGAACGATTCACTGAGAGGTATAGTAGAATAGTCCACTACTTTCCTCAATATTCCATTGACTTCTTGAAGATTCTATAATTGATCCTTGTAGATTATAAAAGGGAGTCGCTTCCCTCCTGTAACTTACTTCTATCAATCTACGTAGATTCATCCTAAATCTTGTGTGAACCTTAAGAGAACGCGCGCGCTCTCCTAAATTCAGCCAAGCTAGTCTTCAGTGGTAAAGCCGCGCGCTTACTTCTCAGATTAGACGCAACTTAGGACCGGTTGACATTCCCAGTCGTCGTACTTAAGAAGAATAAAGGCTCCATTCGGCTGTCGTGTCTTAGCGTCACTTTGCTTCGTTTGTATCTCAGTATGTAACCATCCTCGAAGCCTTGTGCGCGTTTAACCTTCGGCCAATGTAAAAGGTCGTGATTGCTTGACCATCTGTTAGCTTCATTCGCTATTTATGAACCGCTCTTACCGTCGGGTGCAGCACGCGTCTTCCTAGAGAATCAGGCTTCATTGAGGTCATCACAGTATGAAATTTTCCATTCGGATCGGTGCGAGCGAACCACAATTTCTTGCGGTCTGCAGGGGCTTTATATTTCTGTGAGATCTTTGCCCAATGCTTGGCGGGAACATCTGCGCCTTGTTAGTAGTGCTTTAGCGCAGGTTGTTCTGTTACCTTTGTAGTCCGCAAGAGGGATACACGGTATCTGCGCTGTTATACGCACCACACCTAGACTGGCAGGCACCACCTGTGTAATGGTAGGAGAGGGTTTTGCAGCATTGCTTCGCATCCCTGCCTGATAGGAAGTAAAGGGGGCCACTGGATACTCAATAGGTTGCTCGATCCGACCCAGCATTGCGTAGCATCGAATTGGGGAGCTCCCTCTTTCTGCTTGCGTGCTCCAGGCACCTTCCTATTTCTCAGCTGTAAGCAATAATTAAATGCGTTCCTGGCCCTTACCAATGAAATGGAGGCTTTGTCGACGTTAGTATTTCTATAGCGTTTTAACGACTGTACAACCCACCATATCTCCAATGGCATCTTGAATGGTGACACCAGGATGCGGGGATAGAGAAGTACTCGGCCGCACAGCACATGGGAGGCTTTCTTCTGTCATTGACACCGTGTAATTGGGTGGTCTCTGGGCCGCATGTGTTGGGAGTGGCAGGTCTGGAAGGATGAGACCACGCCTTGCGGCCAACACTACCACCCGATATCTATTCTGCGGGCTACCGAGTTGGGCAGCATTGACAATGCCAATTCTCACTTGGTACCCTATATCCATGAGCCCACGGCATATTGCTTTCAGCATAGCATTTTTGATTGCAAGCCTGTGAGATAGTCCTCACAGAGTGGTCAATCGTACCCACTACGTTTTTCCGAGAAAACATAAGCGGGCAGGAATGTATCTGCGTTGGACATGTCGCGTTTTGGGCCGTCCTGAGAGTTCGATGCCAGTTCACTGTTGTGAGTGAAATATCGATTTGACAGAACCTAGCCCTCCATTAGACAGCTGGCGAGCTACTACTCCAACCGATTTGCCAGTCTTTGTCTTTAGCTAACTTTTTGGGGGCATTTTTCCCTCTTCTGCGCTTAGGCGGCGCGTTTTCCAAAAATCTTCGAAAGATTTGGAATGCACTGCCACAGCACTGCCACATCGGCCCGCCCCGGCCCATGCTTTGGTCATGTTGTGGGCAGCTCGGCAGCAACAAAGGGGAGTCTAGTGGTGTAGTATGCACAGTAAGGACCGTTTCGAAGATCTTAGCAGGTTGTAGGTAGGGATAAGGGCTCCCAGCCCTCAAAAAAGGCTAAAATAAATATTTCTCGTTGCGAACCTCGAGATTTGGAACCTCCCACGGCACATGGGCTGCTTACATCAGGGTGCTGGGTTCCCACGCTCTCCATCTTATGGAATGTCTGTCCGAGATGCCCGAGAGACTGGGTCGGATCTATGCCGAATGCCTCGGAAGACCACGGGAGATATTGCTGGGCTGATTGTCGTATTCAGGGCTGATATAGACCCCGAAAATCTCGGCCGGGAGGCACCGCCGAGGGGCCAAATCACGCCGCAGTGGTATTCAAACGTATTCAAATATATTCGAGTATGCCACGGCCGTATCGTATTCGTATCCATATTCTGGCGTATTCATATTCACCCGTATTCATATTCAGTGAAGGGTTCGAGCAACGTATCGTATTCATATTTATGTGAATATATTCAAAATATATTTTTTCGTATCGTATTTATGGCCAGCACTAGAGTCCACAATTTCTGAGCGCAAAACATTTGGCTCTTCAAAGCGCAGACTTGGAGAACGAGCTTCCAGTTATAAGATATTGCTTCATGCAGTTTGTTCCTATTACTCTTGAAGAAGGCAGAGGCTGTACACTATAGCTCTTATTTCTCTAATTCTCTCTCCCTCTTGCTAGCGCCATAAATCACTCGATTACGACCCAGCTTTGTCGCAAATTTCTTTTTTCCCGATCGAGCCGATATAGATATCGATCCTCGATAGTGCCCCACAGCCATCCCACCAAATCCTCCTGCTCATTTAAATGCTACATGTTTTGTGTTATAAGGTGGCGGAGTTGTTATTGAAGGGGCTCGGAGTGCAATCGGGCCCGATTGAGCCCGATCGCGAAAAAAAGAAAGTTGCGACATTGTCTACCCACACCTAATTAGTATTCAGCATATACCTTTGACCTACACCAACTGAGTGGTTGGACAATTAGCGGTCAAGACCGACTCTTACAGCTTTTTGAGAACGAGACTGTCCTCCTCCTGACAGAGAAAAATGTCATACAACGCCACGGCAAGTTGTGCGCCGACGATTGGCGCAATTATTCCATTCCAGAGCCAGTATTGATGCCGAAAGCTAAAGACGGTCCCGGGATAACCAACAGCAGCTGTCAAGAGCCGGGGCCCAAAGTCTCGCGCAGGATTCATGGCAAAACCTGAAAGGAAATTATTCCAATCCTTGTACTTATCTCAATTGGAAGGAGTAATGCTCGCCGGTTTGCATTCCTAGGGAGACGCCTATACCAAGCATGACGATGAATATTGCGAGGGGAAAGGGTGCTGGTGGGGCAGTATTGTTAGTGTTGGTGAGGGCAACAATGACGAGCACCAGAATGGCCGTCGCGAGCAGTTCAGTAAAAAATGCCGATACGTTAGTCATGTAGCCAATCTAAGATAATTGGTCGATTGCGAGGTGCCACTGTATAGAGTTCCACAACGTATGCCATACCGAGTATGCGCTAAAGAGGCCTGCAGTTCTTAAGGTACGTATACCAACCCCACCCTCGAAGGTATCGATGGCATGGAAATAAGTGCCGTAGACAAGAGCTGCGCCGACAAATCCGCCGAGAAGTTGAGCGAAAATAAAAACCTAGAGGAATCTGAGCTACTACTCTGAACGAAGGGCTTATGAGCCTACTGACCGGTACTTTTTTCCAAGCAAATCCACGCCAAGTGGCCATAGCCAATGTGACCTAACCACGCGCTCAGCCAGCATTTTGAATGAATGGGCAAAGTGGCGCCGACGCACCGCGGGATTAATGTGAGCGGGTGAGACCCCACCGGCAACCCAAACGCCGAGACATAGGCCAATCTGAACATTATTGTCGATGGGAGAAAAAACACTAGAACACAATGGAGCCTTACCGCCCATCCAAAACAGCCAGCGAGATAGTCCTAGGACAGAAATTAGATGAGCTGGGCACGCAGCCCTACGGCTAGTGCTAATACATACACCTTTAGGGTAGGAGGAGATGCCGGGAGCAGAGGAGAGAAGAACCGAGCAGTTGACCCCACATCCAAATATGACCAGGATTGCAACGCCCAAAAATTCAGCGATGGGCTCTCGCAGCATGTCCCTTATCATGGTTGAGCAATGGAGCAGCAGTATGTAATACTCAGAAAAGAAACGGACCGGTAGCGATGTAGACGACTCCTTTCGACAGAGGCTGTCAAGCGGGATGTAGATATGTGAGGGGCTTGCAACATGACTGAATGCGAATACAACGATATACATACGCTTCTGAAGTCGTTGGCTTCGGTGCCGAACATTCCGGCCGATCCAATGAAAATAATCGTAATATCAATACTTGAAAAATAGACCTAGTTTGGGGCCCATGTCCTATGTCTGTGGACGGGCCGAAGAAATCAAGTTATTCAAGTTGAAAAAGAGAGAAAAAGAGAAGAGAAAAGAGGGAGAGATTCAACTTGATTTAGCCTCTCCCCTGCACCCCTTTCTGATTGTAATACAATGGTATTCATGACGCTGCGAAGGTTTTTGGCACTTGAATCCCAAGACCGTTTAAGGAAAATCAGTGATTTCAAGACCCATGCCCTTTTCGAGCGAATTCCCCAAATGGACATGGGATCTGGCCTAAAATTCAAGATTTTCCGCCGAGACGTCGGCTTGCCACAATAAACACAAAATTGATGGCATCAATTTGCTTTCCCGCGGTTTCATTTCGCTTTCGTTTCCTTGCGTCTGTAAGAATCTGTCTGTTTTGTGCCGCATAAACATACAAGCACCCACCTGATTCTATTCATTCAATTTCTGCCAGAAAATGTGGATGGATAACCAGCAAATCCCAGTTCAACGGAACTGGGTTGTATTCTGAAGTCCTACTAGGTAGGGGCAGAAAAACCTTTGTACTCTTTAATTAACAGAGCTCCTTGGTGGGTGCAGTGCAATATATCTTCGATACAGGATGGGAGGTAGACAGACTGCCAATATATGTGCTTCCCATCAATTTTGCCTTGTGCCTCAAACTAACTCTCCCATGGAAAGGTGCAAAGATTTTGACTAGACTAGGCAGTAATATCAGTACTTGGTCACATTATCTGCACTCACTACATGTATTTAAATGTCTCATTGCAGTCAGTCAAACTGAAGCCATGTATTCATGAATGTTTCTCATTTTACAGTTCTCAAACACTCAATGCCCCTCAGATTTTGCAGAGAAAGTACATATGTGGGTTAGAACTTACTACAATGGGCCGTGAATGTTTTGGAGTCACCATCCACCCGAGGTTAAAAAGTGTATAAAAGGTAAAAAGAAGTTGCGACGTCGGGAATTGAACCCACGGGCATCGGAATGTTCCGTTAGGTCCCATGTCCTTATATGGACATGGGCGTCCACAGCCATCGCACATGAGCCCTAGTTCATGAGCCCTAGTTTGCGTCAGTGTTCGCCCTAAGGCATAAGGCCTTATTAAGGTTAAGGCTTACTAGGAAGCTCCGACTACGTCGGAAGGCACCTTGCTTGCTGGAAGGATTGATACTGGACAGATTTACAAATGGAATGGTCAGTTCTGTTGCGCTCACATTGTTGTCGGTTTTTTGGCAGACATTATTTAAGTTTTTAACAATTTACAAAAAGTTTGGTGAGAATGATGGTGTGAGCGAGAGACTACAAAATCAGAACTGTGCATCGCGACTCAGCGTGCTCAACTAAGTGAAATGAGTCGTAGCAAAATCATGGTGATGCAAAGGGGCCCAAAGGATGCACGGCGCAAGTTGAGGGTCTGTGGCGCGCACAGTAATGAATTCCGCAATCCCACACAGATGTATGCCTCCGCAAACAGACTTAGCCGAATCCTGTGGTTTCCTGGACATACCGACGCTCACGACATGTCCCGATACACCTTACATCCGTCTTGGCGCAAGGGAGAGCAAGCCACGATTTCAATCGGCAAGGGGAGGGGAAGGGGAGCAAAGCCAGAGAACGGTGGCGACAACGACAACTTGAAGAGAGGGAGCTGGAGTCTGTGAGACAACACAAGACAGGCAACCAAGGACAAATAGACGCGGAAGATACTCGCTCTGAATCTGGTTTTCGATTTGCGAGCGCTTGAAGATGCCCGAGGGCAGGCCAAATCTCCCAAGAGAACTGGTCATTGGCTGTGAAGAATAAATTTTGCGGTCCTGTGTGGGGATTAATATGGTAAGGCAGCCTTTGAAGCAATTGCCGCGGAAGTTTGGGTTGTTGATAGACCCACCATTCTTCGTTGCGGTGTCCCCGGATCATTTATCCACAGGTTTTCCTGACACTCCTTCGGGGGATAAGAGGTCGAGAACGCGGACAGGATTCCCGTGACAATGGGTTTGGTTTGGGTTGGGTACAGCTATGATCGCGCACGAGGGCTCAGCACAGTATGCTGAACCTTCGTTGGTGTAAAGACTTTGAGTTTTAGTGCGAAGGCGGCGTCGGCGATTGCGTGTGACAATACAGTACAGGTCCTGCTCGACCAGCACGAGCATTGCGCAAAGCCGCTGAGGTGAGGCAGTCGCGGGGGAGACTTTCAGTGGCTCAGTTGACAGCGACCTGCGCCATGTGTCGCGTGCGCGTCGTCGCCAGAAATTGTCCCGATCTGGTCCAATCCTGCATTTTTAAAGAGTTTGTGCATAACAAAGGAGACAATGAGTTCTGAAAGCCGTGTCTAGCTGCGAAGATCGAGGGCATTGAATGAGTAGGAACCTACGAAGAGCCACGAAATTTGATGACCTTTGATGACGCCTCTGAATGTTAAGCTGATAGCCCAGTACTTAAAGAGACCAGATATAGAGGTATAATGAAACCCCAGCATTCGGTTCACGAGTTCCAGGCCCGATAGACACCAGGATGAGGATGGCAAGCCCTGATTCTCTGAGTACTGTACTTGACGCAGATGGTTACTTAGTTTGCTGCTGCCCGGGTTTGTGCTTTGCGGAGGAATCTTGCTTTGAGCTCTCCGACGATGCTTTGATACGCTTGAGGCGGGCCTCCAGTTCTGAGTAGTGCTCTGAAAGTCTTGCTGAAAGTACTCGATGCAACGAGCTCAAGTTTGTCTGTGTTTTCGTCGTCTTCGGATTTAGAGGCTTAGAGCCGATGGAATTGTGATTTTGGACGATCGAAAAGCTGTGCATCGGGGAGAACCGGGGATCAATGGGTTACATCCGATGTGCTGCTTAGCTAATTATGAGGTTGGAGAGACCTTGTCAAGCAAGGTAATTAAGAGTGTGTACGGCTGCAAGATACGGACGAGATACTGGATATTGATGGGTACTGATTTCCTTATTGAGTAGGTACGGGCGACTGTGACTTTTATGACGAGCTATGCGCTGATCCAACGTGCGAACAAATTCAATCGTCGTCGACGTCTCTTCCTCGCCGTCTGCGACCGCGATGAACTACCGGCAACTTGCCTCTTCGTTTCAAATTGAGCGAGTTTTTGGCAGGTACCTGTATTGTAACCCTAAATAAATTGTAGAATAACGCTGTGAATTTTATAGGTCGTTGCTAAGGAGGTATGCGGAGGCGGGAACAAGGCGGGAGGCGAGGAGTGGGGCGGGAAACAATGCCAAAGGGTCGGGATTCGGCGGGAACTCCGGAGTGACAGGTGGGATCCGTGTCACGGTCTCTACTCAATAAGGAAATCAGTGCCCATCAATATCCCGTATCTCGCCAGTATCTCCCACCCGTACACACTCTAAGGTCTTAACATATAAGCCTTAAGGCCCAGCCTCTGGAACGTTAAGGCCTTAAGGTTGATGCCGGCAAATGAAAGCCGAGCGTCACCAAAGAAATTGCCGACAGGCACCGCAGGGCAACACTCGAACATCGGCCATCAGCGCTTCAGCATTCCCTGGTGCCACTTAAAGCCGTGTGAGCCAGCGAAAAAATACAAGTAGCTCGGCAAAGAAAAAAAAAAGGATTTGTCTGTAAGTGCAATAATATGATGCTTGGTACTGGATTGAGTGTGAATGAATCATCTTCTGGCACCCCTGGCATGCCTCTTGTCAATGGTCAGAACTGCAGCACTAGTACACCAGACACACAGAATTCGGCGCCTTGGAGGGTGGGAATTATCTACCTAAAAAGGAAATTAAGGCCTCTAAGGTCTTAAGGCTTATTAAGGGTTAAGCCGGTGTCCCGGCTTCTCCGGCCCGCACCCCCTTGTCTTTTTGCACACTAAGGGGGCTAACAGAGCTGTTATAAACTGGTATTTTTGACGTGAATAGTACCCATATGCGTTAGAAGAGCGCCACAAGCGGCCAAATTGCCACCAAATTGTATCAATTTTGCGATCTCATAATGCATAATAGAGACTTTGCGGTAGCCACTGGTGGCTATTGGTGGCTAATTTTTCTCGGGACCGGATGACAGCCTCTGGGTGGATTAGCCACTATTTGTACTACCTATTCACGGGATGCTAGGGTGCTAACTCTAGCGGGAGGCTCAAAAAACTATTGCACACGAAGAGCCACAAATAGCCACCGGTGGCTTCCGCAGAGTCTCTGATGCACTAAAAACTTGCCCCAAACCTTATGCATTAGGCAATATGAGAAAATGCATAAAACACCAGCCCACCAAGTTGGTGGACCCCAAAACACTATGCAGAATGAGGTTTATGCATTGTGAGCATATGCATTAGCGGGTTTGTGCAAAGCGACCCGGGTCGCTTTGGGACCGCTCAGATGTCGACAACGAGCAGTCTCAGGTGTGAAGTCCCAGCGACTTAGGAGTGCCCTAGGGCAATACTCTTATAGGTCGCTTAGAGCTCACACCTGGTATCTATTGTTGCGGAGATCTGAGCTATCGAAAAGCGACCTGGGTCGCTCGCACAAACTCTCTATTATGAGATGTTCAACTGTAGCTCGGATAATGAATCTGAGAGCATCGTTGCGTTCATGGATACTGGAAGGCAAACTCGGCACGTTGCCGGGCTCTGACGCATCAGTACGTAAGGCGCGAGAAAAAAATCCGTTTTTTCACGAAATTATGCAAACGGCTGTACACACTTTGATTATTGGCCGCATTCGGGAAAATTGGGCAAAATCATCTGTAGCTGTATACTCAATATGAGTTATTTAGGCCCCATTTAGATGTCTGAGCACGAGTTGTGGCCATAGATGGTCGGGAGCTGGCGAAAAGGGAGACATCAGTGCCATCAATTTTGGCAACTTTCATCAATCGGTCGTTTACACACTACAAATCTGTGAACCTAGACACCCTCTCGTCATCTAAATCCTCGAAAATATTGTTGGATACTCAGTGGGGTACTTAGAAAAGGTCTGTGTACTCAGATGTGACATGAGAACAAAACATGAAACTCAAATCTCAAAATCATTTTTTGGTGTGTAAGGGAGCATCAAAATACTCAAAAAATACTGTAGTATGATATGGCAAGAGGTGTCAGATCTCCGGATCGGACACACCCATCAACATACGTAAACCCATCCTCTCCTCCTCCTCTCCTCCTCCTCCCCTCCCCTCCCCGTGCCACTGAGTTGCCTGTACCATCAAGTCATTTTGTGCCACCAAGTCACTTAAAACGGTCTCAATCACTTGCGGACATGAAAGACGACGTCGATTTACCGGGACTGGAAAAGAAGATAGGGGCAACATAGGTCCAGGCTCCAGCAGCAGCGGCAGTGAATGAGTGAAGGAACCTTGGGACATGAGATAGATTGATTGAGTTTGAGTTTGCAAAATTGCAGAAAACTCACCTAACGAATGGGAGAAGCTGCCACCGACAGAGATGAAGGGAGGCGCAGTGAGGCTCGGTTATAAATGTTTTTTTCGTTGTTTATTATGTGGTTGAGTGTCCAGGTTGAGGTCGGAGCTTTACACTGCCAGCTGTGGCTTGAGCTCGAAGTTTCTGTACATATTCTCATGCGAACATTATGTTTGATATGATAGCGGACACAACTTCATATCAAGCCGGAATTTTGGCCAAAATTCTTTGAAAATTGAGATTTAGCAGGAACTTGGGGTGGGTTTATAGGCAAAAATTCGCATTTCAGAGAAAACGAAGAAACCCTAGTCTAGGGTTAGAAAAGCGCGAAATTTTTGCCCAAAATTTAAGTGTGTGTACCTAACTTGTGATTTTGGGGGAAAAGACATCAAATTATAGCCTAAAGTTAGTCAGTAGCTCAATTCTGACCCCAGCAAACATCCATAGCAGAAGTCCCTTGGATTTGGTTGAGATTTGGTGAAGGTTCAGTGGTGCGGCAGACATTTGATGCGCTGATGCCATCGTACAGCCACCGGCTATGTCTCGGCCCAGACCGAAAGCGCGAAATCCGTGGAAGAAGAAATGATTTTGTGGATTTTGAGACTTTTGACCGGAGGGATCTCTAGTCCTCCTTCTTATGGTCATTTTCTGCACAGTTTCAATCCCACTATAAACCGGTTTACAAACCGGATCAAAAAACAATGCCCTACGTGACTGGGTAAAAACTGAGGGCACAGTAACAATTTCCAAATTAGGTATCCGGCTTGTCACGAAGTTCGGTCCGCTATCATTCCCACATTAGGGTTAAAATCTGGGTTTTTCGCCCAATTTTCGTGTATTTCGGCCCATTTCCCGCCAAATTGGTTTCCTCGTTGTCATCCGTTCCTCTCCGACTTGATTTCTGCTCGGAAACTTCAGCCGATGCGTTGAAAAGTCAGTGTCCCACACCCGCTCATGAGTTACTAACCTCAAAATTTCTCTCCGCGCTGCGCGCGATTTACTCTATTTCTGACCAGCCTTGGGTGTTTTCAGCTCGATTTACTCTATTTTCCTGACCCAAGTAAGCCGTTTTTGAGACGTTGTTTTACTCTATGGCCGACCCGGGGAATAGGTAGTGACCGGGGGCCTGCTGTAATAGTAGAGCATATTAGCAAGTGATGTAAAATTTTGAACCGATGATTTTTATTTCCAAAATGCGATCAAATTTGCGGAAACTTGATTCAAAATCGCTGAAGCATGTTGCAAAAAATGGACGTACTGTCTGCTTTGTCCGACAGTGTAACATCTCATAGAGCAAGGGAGCTGAGCAAGCGGTAGGCTCTGGCTTTCCCCCTGCTAATCTGACCATTTGCTGGGTCAATACAAGCATGTCTGTATGAGAACCAGAGCATCAGAGCAAAATTTAACAAGCCCAAGCCGATGTGATACAAGTTCAAAAAAAAAACATTTTACATCAGTTGCTAATATGCTCTAGTGTAACATTATTATTTGTTCACTGTTACAGGAATTTTGACGTGTTGATACACAACAATGGAGATTTTTCCCAGGTGCTTGGTGTACCATGAATTTGGCCCGTAAAAAGTCATCAGTTGGCATCTGATCCGAGAGGCCGCCGAATTGAATTTCCGTCTGGTATCAAGTCATTGTGGTCATGTATTATGAATCTAAGTTCCAGGAAGCGTGCTTCAAATTGCGAGGGCTGGCTGACTTTCTGGAGTGATTCACTTGCATCCATTGTTGGAACTGCTAGTGTTTCTACGTTCTCAAAGGAGAGACTCTTATTCGATATATTTGTTTGGATTTGAAGACTAGTTGAAACGAAGGAAAGAAATTTTATATACAATATCTACACCAACATGGTCTCCGGACACTGCCCAGCAGAGTAGGAGGCAGCTTGCAAATGGACTCGGAAAGATCCTCAATGCTTATGCCTTTGATCCATTGGCCAAATCAATTGATCATCAGTTTCGGTCATGGTTGCCGAGGGCTTGCACAATGGGGACCTGTGTATTTTTTTCTGAAGACGTGTATAGGTGTGTATATTTTTAAGGGTGTGCATTTTTTGGATTATCCAAGGTGTGTGTATCTAGTTGCTAGCTGTCCCTTACTGCATCTCCTTCCACCTATATGCTACAGTCGGATATCTCATAATGCATGAGGTCAAAATGCATAAACCTCATTATGCATCGACTTTTGGTGTCCACCGACTTGGTAGGCTGGGATTTTATGCATTATCCTCATAATGCCTATTGCATACACCACCGAGGGATTGTGACATTGTGATGGCGTGTGATGTGATGCATTCATGTGACGTGTGAAGCAAAGCGTCAATATGATGCCAATCAGCCCAGGTGCATGAATCTCACGTCTTCGGCACACGCCGATTTCACACGAACCTTGCCGCGGGAATGCTGCGAGCTCGTGCTGAGGGAGGGAGCAAAATGGATGATATATTTATGATTGCGGTGAGGGGTGATGTGACCCTCGCAGCGAGCGCTCTCGGGCCGAACCCAAAGTCGGCGCGAAGCTGCACAAAACAGACTAAAACTAAATATGATGTACATGCAATGTATATGGGAGGTGGTGGGAGAACTAAAAACGAGAGCACGGGCGAAGGAACGCGCTCGGTGGTGGTGGTAGAGGAAAAAGACGCGATGAGTCACAGTGATGACTCCCACGTGCATTCCTCCGAGTGTATACACTCACTAGGAATGCTGCGAGCTCGTGCTGAGGGAGGGAGGAAAATGGATGATATATTTATGATTGCGGTGAGGGGTGATGTGACCCTCGCAGCGAGCGCTCTCGGGCCGGAACCCAGGAAGACAAGGCAGCCCGAGGGAGGAGGGGTTGCCGGGACAGCGAGGAAGGTGAGCTGAGGCCAAGAGAGCAAGAAAACGGGTGCGGCTAGAGAGCACACCCGGCGTATACCACGAATCACACGCTCGAGAACGCGTGATTCGAAAGGGCGGGATTCGTATCCGAGGTCGATGTGGAAGGACTTGAGGGCACCAATGTAGCACTTGATTGTTTTCGCACTGCAGCCCGGGGGGAGCGATGCCGCCCATTCCAGAAGGCGGGCTTCTGAGGCGGGGTATGGAGAGGCGCCATTGGCGCCGTATTTCCGCATGCAGAAAGACTCGAAGGAGTTGCAAGCCGTCTGGTTGACGCCCCGGGTGGAGGCAGCGAGGCCGTGCCAGAGGAAGTAGGCGACGAGCGGTGGTTGATCGACCCGTTCAGGCCATCCGGCGGGAGGTGGGGGAAGGGAGTGTGCTGTGAGGCGAAGAATTGAGGTAACAATGGGCGAAGACGTGGCATGTCAAAACGAGAGAGTGCGTCAGCAAGGTAGTTCTGTTCAGAGGAAACCCACACGCAGGAGATGGAAAAGCCAAAAGATAGCGCAAGAAGGAAGATCTCCCTCAAGAGCGCCTGTGCAGGCACCTCCCGAATAGAACCTCCATTCAAACCAGCCACGCTGCCGGTGTTGTCAACCCGAAGTAAGACCCGGGACCCGGCCCAGGCTGGAGATGCCCAGATACGAAGAGCGTGGAGCACGGCCCACAGCTCCTTGAAAAGGATAGACTTTCCCGGTGCCGCCTGGGTACTCGCATCGCAAAAAAATCGATAGGTGCCTCCCGGGGCCCAAGATGACCGCCAATTCCTTTCGAGGAAGACGCACTGGCGTCAGTAAAGATAACCACGCCCGGGCAGTGAGGATGTAGGACTGGATACCGTTCCAAGTCGGAAGAAGACGAGCCCACCATTCCAGATCACGGCGTGCACCTCTCGGGATGCGACGCCGGCCAAAGGATGGGAAATGGGACAGCGCATCGTACCACTCGACGGATGAAAGCGCGCCCCGCAGGCAGGACCTTTGTTGCAAACTGCAGAAGGCCAGCAATGGATTGGAGGTCCAAGAGGGTAGCTGACGCTCCGGCTAGAAGGGACTTGAGAGTAGCCATGGTGCGCTGCAGCTATGTCCTTCCCTGCCTTCCCCAACTGGATAGGCAGAGAAACCAGTTGCGTCGCAGATTGCGCGGAAAATTGCACGGTCGCGCTCTGCAAGGTCATACTCGCCTGCTGCGCGAGCACCAAAGAAGTCGTCGAGGAAATGGTCAAGGGGGGCGCCCATACGCTCCGAGATCTAGTGCAGGGCCTCCGCAAACAAGTTGAAAGTGGGGGGTGATGAGCGGATCCGAATGGTAGGCGAACGTCAATGTAACCAACACCGTCGAAGTAGAAGCCATACAGCAGAGAGTCGTCTGGGCATACTACGATGTGGCGAAACGCACGCCGCAGGTCGATCTTCCAGAGGAGAGCACCAGGACCAAGTCGGCGGAGGCGGTCAAAGAAGGTGTCAAGCGAGGTGTAGGAGAGTGTCACTGCGTCAGAGGAAATGCTATCGTTGATAGACGAGCCACGAGGATAAGAGAGGTGGTGGACAGTGCGCCAACCACCATCGGCTTTGGGGACAGTGCCCACAGGTGAGTAAACGACCCGGCGCTGCTCATGAACGGGGAGGGAGTCGACACGGCGAAGCTCACCCAGATTTCGTGAGAAGGCGCGGCCCACCCGGGGGCCGGTGTATCCAATTGACGTACCATAGGTACAGATATTATGTAGGTGTTGTACGAAGGAGGGATCAGGATAATCCTGAAGTAAGAAAGATAGCATAGCGGGATTAAGGGAGCTAGTAACATGAGGACCGGAGGTAGGGGCAACTGGGAATGTGATGTGTGTATTAGGACGGGCAGCGGGAGGAGGCATTAGATGGGCAGAGAGATGAGCAGTATGCAAGAGGGGTGATAGAGAGGGTGGGGTGCGAGGAGCCAGTGGACGAAGAGGAATCGAAGGGTTGGTCGGAGTGGGGCAGAGGCCGGACTCGGTCGGCGTGCCCCAAACATCCTACTTCCGCTTCTGAGGGCAAGCATGTGCGGGGTGGGCGCCCTGACACGCAATGCAGACGTGGCGGCGAGAGCACTTGTCGCCCATGCGACAACCAGCGGCATCCTGAAACTTGTAGCAGGTCTCATCAACCTTCGGACGGGATGCAGGGGCGCTGGGTTCAGAAAGGCGCTCAGCCAGGTCGCGTTTGCGCTTGGAGGAGAATGGTGGGGGCAGTGGGTAGCGAACCAACCTGGTGGAGACGAGGCCCTGATCGGGCGTCACCCAGCGCGTGGGGAGAAAATTCTCAGCCATGCGCACACGAATAAATTCGTAGTGGTAACGCAAGACTGCGGACCACTCATACTGTGTGGTGAAGTCCATGAGCTGGCTGGTGTAGATGGAAAGGGCGGCAGCAACACCGCCATTGGTGGTGTCAATGAGGGAGCGGATGCCGGTGTAGGTCGACCAGGCATCAAGGAGCGGGGGTAAGGAGGGGAATGCCTTGACCCATGCGCGGGGAACACCCGCATCGAGGGCTTCCTCTGGTTGTTCCGGGCGGCAACACCAGAAGTCCGGTGGAAGAGGATGGGCACGGGGGCAGCGGGGCCAGCGGCGATGGAGGAGAGCTTGGGGAGGTCGTCGGCTTCGAAGGTGCCATTTACAATGGCGTCGATGTGCCTCCCTGACCACAAGCCCTTCCTCGTTGTCTCCCTTGACAACGGCTTTTACCTTGATCACTGCCATCCTTTTGGCGCCGCTTCAGCTAGCAGCAACGCCGGCCAAATCGGTTATGCTACAGTCGACATCTGGCGCGCAGAAACCACTAACGACACCGACACCTTCTCCCACGAAGACGACTGGCTCAAACTCCGCTACCCAAACTCGACGGGTCCCTTCACCGACGGCCCTTTTCTATACCGCTACGACCGCAGCTCCTGCATGGCGCCTATCGACCCCATAAACGTTCCTTGGCATCCGAAGAAGTCTGGCAGCCATTTTGAAGACT